>RQOL01000658.1:0-23531 GCA_013076295.1 Sanderia malayensis | reverse complement strand
AACCTTTTTCAGTAAATTGTGTCACTTTTTATCTACGTTGACTCCCCCTTTTTCTGTTCATGTTGATATACAAACAGGTTATCGCTGAGAGCACCCCATTCCTCGTTCTAGTTGGAAGGAGGTTCTTACAATTCGATGGGAATAGATTACTATTGCTCCTAGCAAAGATTTCTTACGCCTCCCAAACCATCCGACGGAAGTTCATCCATTGCAAAGGACACTTCAGCTACCCTTGTCAGTAAGAAAATAGTCCAGGTTAGTTTCATATCCCAGAATGCCATTTCAACTATTAATAAATCTTGGAGTGATTGTACTAAATCTCAGTATGATCCATTTATAAAACAGTGGTTTGAATTTAGCAAAGAAAGTGAAATTGATCCAGACGAAGCTACAATTGTTCATGGTATTTATTTTTTTATGACTACTGTATCCAGATGGGTAAAATCTACTTTAGATTTATCAGGCATAAATATTCATACCTTTTCAGCTCATTCCACTAGGAGTGCTGCTACATCAAAGGCAAAGTTGTGTGGAATGTACTTCATATATTCCTTATTTCATATTTCATATTTTAAGGGTCGCACTATCAGCAGAAGCTGGTTTTCCAGGGGCCCTGTTAACTAAAAAACAATAATTACAAATTAATGCTAAAATCGACGATACTAAAAAGCGGAACACGCCAGAACAAGCCAAGAACAGGCTGAACACTTCAAGAACAAGCCAAAAATACGCCAAGAACAGGTCGAAATAATCGTTAAAAAGCCAATAACAATCCATTGTGATCAATAACTAAGCTAGAAGATGCCATTCTTACCATTTGAGTAACTTTTCTTGAAGTTAGAACATTAATTTTTAACTTTCTTGTCCAACATTTAGGCCGCCATGATAACAACAATTCACTTCCATTGTTATTGCAAGCTTTTGTTGTTTTCTACCAATCATGCAAATGGAGATTGCCTTAGACATTTATCACTTCGCCATCAATGTCTGAGGCAATCCCCATTTCTTTCCTGACGTGACTTAAAACACTCCAGGACAGTTTGACTTGATGAAGTGAAGTGTGTCAATAATCTCTTGTTCGTGTATTTATCTTCTTAAATACTAGTTAATTAGCAAAAACATATGTTATTATTTCCTTTAACTGCATTACCAGTACGGTATTTTAGCTAATTAATGTCCACCTTCTTTGCACCACTGATTCCTACTTGCAACAGCAATAAGAAAGGTTTGATATTAGCGCATCCCCTATGTATTAATCGAAAGAACTGCTGGATAGAAGTATGAACTGACATCTTTTACTTTTTATATCTATAACAACATTTTTAAAACTATGCAAAACATTGTCATTTGTTTAATTAAGTAGTTTCAAAATTTCAGGGCTTTCAAATAAGCGTCCCACCTTTAATAACTCCACCTTTAATAAGCGCCTGCAAAATATTTTAAAGGTTCGTAATACAGTATGTTAAGCAATTCGTATTTTTGTCATTAAAACAAGGGTGGTGCAGGATGTGATGTCACGTGTGTGCTCATCACCTGATCCTTTATAGTAATTGTTGCGTGTTTTATTCCTGTATTTATTGTAATTTTACTTTTTTACTTAGTGATTTACTTATGCTGATTTCATGTCTTGTGCTGACTGTTGTGTACTGTGTATCTGTCATTGGCGTAATGTGTTTCCCGTTGTATCTTCCGTTGTTAACATATGTTATCCAGATTATTCATGTACTTATCTAATCAAGTTTAGTTAATATCCTCAGTTACGATTTTGTGATTGAAGAATATAGTGCGTGAACACACCGTCTTTCTGAATTATCTGGCCACCAAAAATGGATTCTGTTATTCGTGCGAATAAGGATAAGGTATGTCAATGTTATTGTCTAAAATTGCTCATATAAACGTTGAAGGGCGACATTCGTTCCTTTATCAAGATTTAACTTGTATATTAAATTGAAACATTTGTTGAATGCATACCGTAAATCCTCGAATAAGCCCCCGGGGGCTTATTTGCAGAAATGAAATTTTGGGTTGGGGCTTATTCGAGATACCATCAGTTGAGATCATTTTTCAATATGTGCAGTATGTCACTAACAATTATGCAACGCTTGCCACATCTTTGCACTTGCACTACCGTCAATCCTCGAATAAGCCCCCGGGGGCTTATTTGCAAAAACGAAATTTTGTCTGATTATTGTTCAATATTAAGCAAAATAAAAGCTATACGATGGAGCCTATCAATAGAGTTATTGGTTTAAACTTGTTGCTATTTGCAACACATTCACTAAACAATATTCTTCTGGAAAATTGGACTCAATATCCTTGCAAATTATTATCAAAATGGGGGCATATTCGGTCGGAGGTGGTAGCTTATTCGAGGATTTACGGTAAACTGCTTGTCTTTTCTTGCCTTTTCTTTCTTGATCAATAACCAAACAATAGATAATATATAAAGTTGTATAAAACACTTCCCAACTCATTTTTTGCAATGCGATTTGTTTCCAGCTAACTATGGTGCCACATGGACCGTTGTTCAAATGCATGGCCAACATTCCATTTTGTATGTGTGAAAACCTAGAGTACATATCCAATGCATACATTTGCAACGCGATTCGCGATGTCCATGTGTTACAAGACGCGATGAAGGAAGAACATGCAGAAATGCCTACCATGATCGCATTTGGTTTTGATATACCTAAATACGATGAAGCGGCCAATTTGGAAGGATTGCAGAATCTACCTAATGCTGTTGCAAACGTTTTCTTGGATTATTCGGCAAGTGTACTTTTTTCTTTACATTGTTACTAGCATATTATAAAATGTCATGAAAATCCATGTACACGAGTGCCCCACTTTCATGGCGATCTGTAATCTTTACATTTTATTAACAATTCTATTAAGCCCCTTTCTCTATTACGCCATCTCTTTTTTAATCCTTTCTTCGATACAATATTTTGCATTAAACTTTCCTTCTGCTATATAAAACCCGCCTTAAGGGGAAACTCTCGGAAAATTGTTATCACGTGCTGGACTTTGCATTGTGTAACGGATTTTGAGCATGTATGCCACCCTTGCTTCCCTGTGTGATTCCGTCTGAATTTCTCCCGATTTTTGTGGCTACTGCCTCGATGAAGAGTTGTAGCCACTATGCTATCGTCTTGAGTCAGTGAGTGAGTGAGTGAAAGAAATTGGTTAATCACGAGGATTCTCGGTTTTTCATCGTTAACAATTCTCGGTAACTATTGACAGTGTTTGTTCATGGTAGGTCATCGTGTATTCTAGTTCTATTTATTACTACCTAGTCTAATTTATTTTCCAATTATTGTTTGCTTTAAAGAATATAAAGCAAAAAGACATAATGATTTTATGGTTAATAGTCTTTATTTAGGTGATTGCTCGTTTTCATCGACATTGCCAATGAAAATCGTGTTTCTCGACAAAAGGCCGACTGGCCGAATCGTCAACGTCAAGTCAAATTTCCAAACGCTTACGATGGAAGAATTCCTTTTCGAAGCCGTGAAATCTCAATTAATTTTCTATTTGGTACCAGAAAATAACCAAGGTCAAAGTCGCAGCAGTCTTCGATTTTTTGTTTCTCTTGATTTTGTCAAATTTTTTTCAAAAGATTTCATCGAAGTGGCCTAAGTTGTTATCAGCTTATCGTAATATGCAAAAATTTTCGCATCAAGCAAAAAATTCGAAAATTCGTTTCAGGATGCTTAAATTTTATCAGAAATTCAGAATCACTATTTATTAGGGACTATTAATCCTGTGACTGGTAACAAATTTATATTTCCATGCAAATATGTGGTTTTTCGTAGTTAAAAGAAAATCTTTGAAATATCACCACGAAAGGGGCATTCCCCTCGTGGTTTCTGCAAAAAGCGAACAAGTGTAGAATATAATATCTCCGAACATTGGGGACTCCCATCATTCTTTTCAAGTTTCCTTGCGTTTTCGGCAGTCAGCTCCCCCCTTTGAATTTGCTGATTTCATTGATTTTAACAGCATTTTGGGCAGTTTTGCTAGAAATTTTGAAAAATTTGACCCTTTTGCCTTTTATCAGAATTAGCAATTACCCAGTTGTTAAGTTGTATGCTTTGATCAGAAATTTTGTTAAAACGTTTTAATCAAATTCACTTTTTATCTCATTTGTCATTCCTTTTCGTCAAATAGTTAGAGCCTTGATACCCCATTTCTTTTTCAATGATGCCCCCATTTCCCCGCGATTAGGCTCAACAATTTTCAGAAAGCACTATTCTGGTGTTAATTTTGAGCTTGTGCAGTAGCCACATGCAGTCCTTGACTGCCTATTTTTGAATTTGTTGGGGAAAAGATCGAGGAATGTATCATAAAAGAAATCGAAGTAATTGTTTTTAGAAATGTTTTCAACGAACAAGAGACATTTTTTTGTGTACCAACAGGCTGGGGGAGGACGCTATGTTTTGTTTTTTGTCAGAAGCTTCACATTTGATAGACATACTTGAGATTTAAGACAACAACAACGGGCCTAATTCTTGCTCTTTACCACTTTAGTTCTTTCTCCATTATCCGCCTTAATAGTGGAGCAAACAAAGAGATTGAGAGACTATGGCGTCCATGAAACGTTTGCTTGGGAATGACAAAATGATTCTCAAATTATGCGAGAAATAAAAAGGTTCCTTTGAAGGTTGTGTTAATCACAATGCCCGAGGCTGGACTGGGCTGGGTTACCTTGCCTTGGAGCTAAAGTGGCGAAAACTGTTTTGCTCAAAACCATATCAAAATTAAATTAAAACATTTGTTGTTGATGAAGCACATTGTATTTGATATTGGTAATCTTTTTTTTAATATATCAATTATAATAATTACTTCATAACTATAATACCTAAACAAGGATGCAAATGCAAATTTTTTAGCGGGGTGTGTGACTAAAGGACCGATTTTTCCCAAAAAGGACCGATTTTTTCGATGAAAATGAGCACTTACAAGGCCCTAATTTGCACTTACAAGGCCCTAAGCGTAACTACAAGGCCCTAATTTATGGAAATATTCAAAGACCACACTTGCATGAATGCTATCAGGTTTCCTGAAAAAAAATTTGTGCAGCCATACGCTTGATAACTTGTGTGACGAAGGCAACCACGCAATGACGACCGTAGGTCATTGCCCACAACAGCTCGGGGTCTGGGGGCGTTCGCCATTCCTAAGGTCTGAAAATGGCTTAGGATCCTGAAAATTCTCTATCTGTACAGTAATACCAAGTAGTCATAGGAATGGTACTAGATAAAAATTTGTTGCAAGTACTGATCAAGCGTTCAACATCTGTGGAATTTGGCATTGTTGCCACAATCCTGCCGAACCCCCAAAACCCCATCCACACTTTTTAATTTCCAAGACCACATTTGGATTTCCAAGACCACAAAATGTGGGAAAAACCACACTTTAATTCACTGTCAGATCTTATCAAGATTTTATCACCAAAAATTGTAATTGGGACCGGGTTTAAAAACTTTTGGGGGTGTAACACCCCCACACCCCCTCATTTGTGCCCCAGTATCTAAATGAACTAAAATTCTGAAAAATACTTGATGGTATACTAAGGAAATATATACTTAGGGAATATTCACTTATTCTTATAACTAATAACTTATTTTATACTTGACCCTGAACTCCATGAAAGTTGATGTTCTATTAAAGAGCAAATAGGTTGTTTTTTTCACTGAACAATAACTTGATTTGAGAAATAAAATGGAATGCGTATTTACAACCTGTGGAAATTTTCACTCCCTTCATTTGTATAAAACGTCAAACAAAAGGTTTTTGCAAATTTTTTTCATTAATGGTTGACAATTTTCATAGTGAACATTTAATTGAAAAAGTTAAAGGACATTATAAGAAAACATTCAAAAAAATTTCTCAAACTTAGAAAATTAACTGGGAGAAACTTAATTCTTGGCTTAAAAAAGATGCAATCAAGAAGCAATAACTCGCAAAATTACTCAAAGAATTAGATATGGCAGTATAAAATAAGTTATTAGTTATAAGGAGATGAAGATTCATCGAGCAGGCGAGCAGATGTGTTTTTGTGAGCAGGAGAAAATTTAAAGTTATAAGAGGTTATTTAAGTTAGTGTAGGTAACAGAGCACATATACAGCGAGATTGTAAGCTCGTTGTCGGTTGTGAATGATCTCTAACGGCTTAAATAGTTCATAAAATCTTAAAATTTCAATAATATATAAAAATAGTAAAAGGCCTAGCTGTGGAGCTATAGTTAACTTTAGAATTAGACGAATATTGACCTGAGCAAAAGAATAGGGAAGAAGTTTCTCTTGCAGGCCGTGTGGAGGTGAAGCTCTATACCTGGAGCAGAAGTTTTTTTTTTGTTTTGTTTTTTTTTCTCTTCTTTGCTTTTTTTTTCTTCTTTTTTGTCTTACTCTTCTTTTCCCTTTTGTTTCTTTTTTTGCTGCTGTGCAATGTAGGAAATTTTAACTGTAAGCACTATCCCGGGAGGATTTTTTTATTGTAAATATACAGCGTGGAAAATAAAAACATTCTTTTTGTTGTGGATTCTTTTTCTATTCTTTTACTGTAAATATACTTTTGTGAAACATAAAATTTGTAATTGCTTTTAACATTCCCCCCTTTCTTCTCTTCCCTTTGTTTTTTTACTCTTTTGTCGTGTGTAAATATTGTAACATAATTTAAATATGCAAGCTTGGGAAATAGAACTGAATGGGGTCTGCTCATCCTGCCACAATGTGGCAGTAGGTCTTGAAATTACAACATGCAGGTTTTGTAAGATCAAAGTTCATGTCATCTGCCCGAATCAGTCATCAGAAGCCAAATTTGGAACATATTCAATGATTAAACTTTTTAATGCTGCATCCACGAAGAAAAATTTTTTCTTTTATGTGATAAGTGCCTTACAACACTAGAGTTAGAACAACTAGATCAGAGAAGCAGTGACATTTCACGCCTCGAGAAAACTATGACTAAAATCAGTAAAGATTTGTCTGAGTTGACGAATGTTGTATTAGAGAATAAAAAATCAAAAAAAGTTGCCGATAAAGAGCCTGGATTTCTTCCTCAAGACAATGTTTGGAACGATATTGAAAGAATAGAGAAGTTGAAGTTACCACCATCTGAATCCTTACTTATCCTTAATAAAACTGGGAACAAAGATGATGATGAACAAAATGTGCAACTTGTGGAGAGGGCTGTAATTGAGAACAATATTAAGATAAATAATTCGTTTAATGACAAGGAAGGTAACTTGGTTGTAGTTTGTTCCTCAGAGGTAGCTCGTGCAACATTAAAAGAACATGTAGAAGGTCATAAGATCTCCTGTAAGTCCCCAAAGGTGAAAAGCACTGTGATTTCAATTGTTGGGTTGAAAAAAGAAACCTCTTTTAATGAGGCAGCAAAAACATTTAAGTTGCAGAATAGCTTTCTTTCCTCTCAGTCTGGGCTTGGAAATAGCAGTGGAGACTTTAATGTATTTGCCTTAAAACCTGTCAAATCGAGCAATAATGTTTTTCAGGCATTTGTTAGAATTTCAATAAATACAAGGAAACTGATTAAACTGAATGGTGATAGATTATTGTTTGAGCTATCATCTTGTAAAGTTTACGACCAGCATCACATAAAACGTTGTAATAAATGTCAACAATATGGCCATTACCTCAAAAACTGTACTGCTTCCGCTTTCACATGTGCACAATGTTCTGGTAATCATGATAGTCGTACATGTACAAATATATTGAAACGCTGTGCTAACTGCCAATCAGCTAGTGTTCCTACTGATCAATGTAAACATGCAGCAGACTCGCTAGATTGCCCAACTCTATTTAATGCAAAGTCAAAGGCAGCAGACAATTTAAACTTGCTACTGAAGAAACAGTGAGTTCTTTAAACTTTGTCCTCTTGAATTGTCAGTCACTGAGGAGTAAAGTTCCCCTTCTTATGGAGGAAGTTTTAGATCACAATGCCGATGTAGTCTTGCTAACTGAGACATGGATGACTGCTGATGATACCGTCCCTTTAGCATGTTTTAAAGATTTTAACTATACCTTTCATAATATCCCCCGCATGAACAGACAGAAAAGCATTGGTGGTGGAGTAGGAATAGCACTGAAAAATTCAATCTCTAATAAAAATTTAAAATTGAGACAGTTTCATTCATTTGAGAGTTGTGTGACTGAATTGGTCAATACCAAAAAATCCACCATTATATGCGTTGTGATTTACAGGCTGCTGTATATAAAGAAAGAAACTTTTTTCCAGGAATTCGGTGAACTACTTGAGATACTTATTGCAAGTGAAAAAACATTTCTTATCTCTGGAGACTTTAATATTCATTTTGATATCATATCTGACCCCTTAATGAAGCAACTTAATAATTTACTTTCCCTTTTTAACCTTCATCAATATGTTATTACGCCAACCCATAGGCAGGGACATACAATTGACTTAGTCATTGCTCCTGAAAATGAACTGAATGTTGCAAACGTAACTGTAAAAGATGTGCTACTGAGCAACCATAAGTTGATTTCGTTTACGATAACAACTTTTTCATCAAAAAAGATTAAAAAGATAATCACCTTTCGTAAGCTTGCACAGATAAATGATAACAATTTCAAAAAAAATGTTCAGGAGGCAATAAGTACAATACCTTTTAATACAACCTTTCATAACATAGTTAATACTTACAATTTGAAACTTCGGAATATTCTAGATAAACATGCTCCTGTAATTGAGAAAACAGTAAACTTCAATAAAAACTCACCTTGGTTTGATAATGAATACAAGCTGCTACGGGCAAAGAAAAGGAAAGCAGAAAAGTTGTTCAGAAAAAGTAAATTAAATATTGACAGAGAAAAGTATAGAAAATTGAGGCAGGAGTGTGTGCAGCTGGCTAAGTTGAAGAAGCAAGCATATTATGTAGACAGAATAAATATGTCAAGTAATAAACTCAAGACATTATTCCAAATAGCCAATGGTTTTCTTGACAAGGGCCAGGATAGATGTTTGCCGAAAAGTGACAATGATGTTGATCTTGCCAACAACTTCAGCGATTATTTTCATGATAAAGTTAGAAACCTGCGACTGTCATTTGACAACTCCTCCTGCCAAACCATTTCTAACATGGCTATATCTGAACAGTTGGAGCAACTGAGCATGTTTGAACCGACAACTGCTGAAGAACTCTTGGTTATAATACATTCTCACAAAATGTCGTGCTCATCAGCAGACCCACTGAATGCTGCCTTGCTCTCAAAGCATATTGATATTCTTTTACCATTTTGGGTTGATTTAGTAAATTTGTCACTGAAAAGTGGAACGATGGATTGTCTTAAGTCTGCAGTTGTAGTTCCAATACCCAAAGATGTTCCTTCCAAAATTGATAGTGATAACTATAAGAACTATCGCTTAGTTTCTAACTTGGTTTTTGTCAGCAAGCTTGTAGAGCGTTGTGTTGCAAGAAGATTGGAAATTCACATGGAGAATAATGTGCTTCATTCCAGGTATCAGTTTGGATATAGACAATCTCACTCAACTGAACTCCTATTATTGAATGTAACAGATGACATATTAAGGGGATTTGAAAAAAGCTAGCCACTGTTTTACTTTTTCTGGACCTCAGTGCTGCCTTTGATACTGTTGATCATGACATATTGCTAGAAATCTTGTATAGAAAAATTGGAATTCGGGGAACAGCTCTGGATTGGATGAAATCTTTCTTGAAAAATCGGGACCAGCAAGTTAAAATCGGGCAATCATTATCAGAGCCAATTGAAATCAAGTATGGAGTGCCGCAAGGATCAGTCCTTGGTCCAAATCTTTTCAATATCTATATAGAATCACTTTACAGTACTATTCATGCCAATTCCTTCTGTGTTTATGGATTTGCTGATGATCACCAGCTTTACCATACTTTCCATCCAATGTTTCAGTCCTCTGTTTTAACGACAAGTATCTCTGACTGTCTCTCCTCTATAGGTAAATGGAGGAAATCACATTTCCTCAAACTAAACGAATCAAAAACTAAAATTATGTTATTGTCCCCTCCAACCATAAAATCTGAACTGGAGATACATGGAGTGAAGCTGGAGGAGGAAACAATACGATTTGTAGATTCGGCAAAGAACCTGGGAGTATGGATAGATTCAGAGTTGAACCTTGAAAAACAAATTAATAAAGTTGTATCAGATTGTTTTTGCATTCTAAGAACAATAGCAAAAATTAAACTTTTTCTCCCAATAGAATGCTTGAATAACTTGATTACATCATTAGTCTCCTTAAAACTAGACTATTGCAATTCTCTCTATTTTCATTTAACGCAGCAACAACTTCAAGCCTTACAGTCGGTTCAAAATGCTGCAATTCATCTCATCTTTAACAGAACAAAGTTTGATAGAACCTCCATCTCTCCCCTCTTTGCAAAGCTTCATTGGCTAAAAATCAAAGAGCGTATAGTATTTAAGATCTGCTTGACGGTACATAAATGTATTTGGGGAAAGGCACCAATTGTCTTGCAAGATAAGATAGAAATAGCAAATTCACATACTCATACACTATTTGTTCCCCTTAGCATCGACAAGTATGGTGAAAGAGCCTTCTCGAAGTCGGGTCCTGCCATATGGAATAAGCTCCCACTGGATATCAGAAGTATCCAGGAAACAGATATGTTTAAAACAAAGCTTAAATCGTTTCTTTTAACAATGAACCTCGAGAGCATTTACACATAGATTAAAACAAAATGTTCACTGTTGAGCAAACAACCATCACATTTACAGTTTTGGTTGAGGAAACAGTGGGTAAAAACTTTTTATTATTATTATTATTATAAGAATAAGATAATATTTCCTTAGTATATATTTCCTAAGTATACCATCAAGTATTTTTCAGAATGTTAGCTCATTTAGGTATTATAGTTATTAAGTAATTATTATAATTGATATGTTAAAAAAAACGTTGCCGTTTTCTTAAATCTCAAGTATGTCTATCAAATGTGAAGCTTCTGACAAAAAAAAAAACATAGCGTCCTCTCCGAGCCTGTTGGTGCACAAACAAATGTCTCTTGTTCGTTTAAAACATTGCTAAAAACAATTACTTCAATTTCTTTTATGAACCATTCCTCCATCTTTCCACAACAAATCCAAAAATCGGGAGAAATTCAGACGGAATCACCCAAACCTCGTTTCCACGCACACAAAAAACTGGCGTACTCAAGTCTATCACGGACGCAATGTAGAAAACATTCATTCCAAAAGCTTAACTATTCAATTCAATGTTACTATATGTAACAGTTTTTTTTAAGCGAAGAAGTCAATATTTACAAATATTGACTATTAATATTAATGTAGTGAGTCTATGCCATAAGGAGCCTTAAAACTGTGCTACATTTCTGCAGTATTCCGCTGACCTCTGCATTGCTGACATCATTGGGACACATACTGTTGTATAAAAAATGCCCCCATATCTTTTCATTGGCTTCTTTATGGTAGTTTAAATGCTGCCATTGAATGGTACTAATAGCCACTGCAGACCATTGGAACAATATTTTTGGTTGTCATTTTATCAGATATTTTTGACAACACTATGATGTCATCGTTTT
Source organism: Sanderia malayensis (assembly GCA_013076295.1). Classification (NCBI taxonomy): domain Eukaryota; kingdom Metazoa; phylum Cnidaria; class Scyphozoa; order Semaeostomeae; family Pelagiidae; genus Sanderia; species Sanderia malayensis. Next base: position 11,937 of record RQOL01000658.1, on the reverse strand, counting down.
GATGTGGCGATACTCCAGCTTCTAACTCAGTGGTAAACTGCTTCTTACAGCCTAAATATGTGGAACCCTTTGAAAAAGTTATGGTTACGCACTTGGTTACATGGCTGTGACAGGTTTCTTGTTCTAATAATGAATTTCTTATACAGGGAGATGGTAAGTTCTACGTCAAGAGCCGTTGATACTATCTAGCTCTGCTGAAGAAGAAGACGGGCTTTATTGTGGCAATACAGAGAAGAAGGGTGGTGCTAACAAGAACGAAGAATATTCTTGCAAAGAAAGATTGTGCACCAATGAGATTAGCGTTGTCAAAGGTGCTCTCGATATCAAGTCAGGTACTGAAGCAGACTGTGTTGATGATAGTAATACCACTGATACTGCAAATGCTATACTAAATGTTCTGCTTAGCCATCCCGAATACTATGAGAGCAAGAAAGCACCCTCATCCATAAGACAAGGTTACATGTGTACCTTTAATAAAGATATTGTCAGGATGGATTTGGTGAGAGCGGATGGAAATGGAGCCTATGTACAGAAAGGTCGTCCAAAACGCTGGTATCATGTCATTGTCAGCGGTGGCAGCTGGAGTTGCAAGGCAGCTCGTAAAGATGATGACAAATTTTTCGTCAATTAGAGAGTTGGGTCACGATACAAAAAAAATTATGTGTCTGTCAGTGAATTATATGAGCTGTCACGCATTTACAGACAGAACAAATGCAACCCAATGTTTGTTCAAATGCTTGCTACTGCAAGAAGAGCAGACTGCAAAGAAACAATGCCATCTAATATATATATTCTACGGAGTCACGTGATGACGCATTTTCCCTGCCAAAAACAATAGATTCGACCCGAAACAATAGATCGAACGCCCAAAAACAATGGGCCGAAACGGCGAACCGTGTAATCACAAAGGCTTTTTTGTATGTGGATATATGGCAATGAAATTCCCACTGAATGTTTACTTTATTAATTTAACCAGGGTAATGGATTTTGTTTTTCGATTTTCTCCCAAATTATTGAGTTATTCCATTAATTATTCTGCTAATTGTGCTATCACGAAAAAAACTACAGTTTACGGTGGCAAAACTTCCAAATTCGCGTCGCGAACTCCAAATTCGAACAAAGCGTTCGCTGTTCACGTGACGCGTTTTGCTTTTTGCTGCAAGTTAATTGGCTCTTTTTGCCCGACCCACGTGGTAGGCCTAATGTAAACAAGCCCAAAGTTTTAATCAACAAATTATGATAAGGGAATATCAGGCGAGCGTAGCGAGCTAACCCATTGTAAGTGGGGTTGAAAGGGGCATCAGCGCTAGCGAATGCAGCGCACGAAGTGCGCCAACCACATTAAGTTTTTTTCGCTTGCCCCCCTCCGGGAAGCAAGCGAACGCGAGCGCCCCCGGCTAGTATTATCTTATGTCATATCGCTGGACGGATGGAAACGAGCGCGAATTCGTTGTTGCAAGGCATTGGAATGCACGACGTCCACATGCACCAGCATATGTAAGGCAACACCCTGCTGTAAAGGAAAGAACAAAGAAGCTCGTAAGTGAGGGCATCCCGAGTGCTAAAGTCTACCGCGATCTCATCAAGGAAGCAAAGGTGAAAAAATCTTCAATGCACGTCATGCTTTGTAGAGCAAGGACTTTAGCAATTGTTAATGTTGTATATTTGACTTTTAGGGACCAGAAGAAGAGCCACGAATCCCAAAGTATGTCTACAACGTGAAGGCAAATTCCGTCACGCGCACTTCTGCACCTGTTATCGAAAGTAGCCATGGAATTCCTGAATGTGAGAGCATAATTCGCCAAATGCGGACGGAAAATCAAAAGGTCAAGAGTGTTGTTCTGTTACCAGAGCAATACATGTCCTTCAATTCAACGACGCAGATGCTGGATGATATATACAGATTCTGTGTTCTTGGAAACACCCCTCTTGTTGTGGATACGACTTTTGAATTGTGCGATGGACTTTGGTTAACTGACAGCTCGTATCAGTACCAAGCCTTACTGAATGAAAAAGGAGAACATCCCACATTTCCTGGACCATACATGTGGCACTTTCAAAAAGACCAACAAGTGTACAGGTATTCTCTCTCATATTTGAGGACATAAACTTTCATTATACTCTCTTAAGAAAAGGGTAATGAAATGTACTGATGTTTTTCATCACTGAAAGCTCCACAATTTTTGTAGGCGTTTTGCTGTGGAAATGATATTCCAAAAGCCGGAACTACTGATGGTCCAGCAAATTGGACACGATCTAGACACGCGGTGGCTAATGGTTTGAAAGACATTTTCAAAAGTGCTCAGAGTCTGTATTGTACACAGCATATGCAAAGAGCAGACGAAAGGCATTTAAAGGAAATGAGAGCTAACAAAAGCACAATGCAACGAATAATGCAAGATATATACGGCAGACAGGGTGGGTTTGTGGAGGAATTTGGACTTGCTGATGCTGCAGACGAAGATGATTTTGATGCTAAATTGGCGAGCCTGAAAGAAATCTGGGACCACCTTCTCCCTAGATTTCATTCATGGTTCTCTGCAAAACAATCGGCTCTTTTTAAATCAAACTTGGTTCTCTCAGCTCGTTCACGTCTGAACATCACTGGCCGATTTTATACAAATGGCCTTGAAAGCGGTCACAGGCTTCAGAAAAAATTTGTATCAGATGAAGGGCAATGCTCCGGAGATGTAACTGATATAAACAAGCTTCTAAGCCAATGGGTAGATGAGTTCTATGGCGAAGCTGTACGAGCTCTGAGGGGTGTTGGTCGATACTGTTTTTCCCCTGGATATGAAAGCTTCTTCGTAGACCAAGCTAGATGGAATCAATGGAGTCCGAAACGAAGACAGCAGCACGCAACAACGTTTTTTGAGGCAGTTCCTGCAGAAAGTGAGTGCAACAAGAAGCCATCATCTGCTGGTCTAAAATCAGCACCAAGAGGGAAAAGGAGAGGAGAAAAGGAAGAGCCAGCATTGTTCCGTCAACGCACATCAGCCACCTTGCCACCATCTCAAAAAGTGACACCGATACGGCTCGCAAAACAAACAAGCTCCAAGCCTATCGAAAAACAAAGTCAGGTGGCGCAATGGTCTGTTATTGGTAAGAAAGTTTCAGAAAGTGTACCGTCTGAAGTGGACCCGCTGAACCCTGACAGGCAGATCCATAACAGCTTTTCTTTGGTGCATAAAGCCGACCAGAAGAACTGTCCTGCCTGAGTGAAACGTTGCCAAAGTTGCAAAAGATCGTTCACAGAATCTGATTGGGTCCTCGTAAAGACCGAAGGAAAAAGGGAGTGGACATCATCGAATGGCAAGCAACGAGTGAGTACCAGCAACGTCTACCTGCACTATCTGCGTGCATGTTTGGTGGAGTTTCAACAAAATTTCAAGTTTTCAATGATAACTGTTTCACGAGAAACCTTGAAACGTCTACCTGCAGATTCAGAAAGAAAACTGAATATTCAGGGCATACGCATTTTAGAAGACTGATAATGACATTAAAAACCGACTTGTTAAAGTTAAATTATGTTACTTTGTTATTAATGCTTTTAAAATATGAATATCAGTTACTAAAAATCTATTTTCTCTATATATCTTGCCACTGCGCGATGCGGTGACACCAGAAAACCTTCATATATATAATGCAACGACAGCTTGAAGACAACCTAGCAAAAGTCCTGGTCAAATTATTAGACTTATAAATTGCAGCAAAAACGTTCCACTTGTTCAACGAAAAAGAGTTGGCTCAGCACAGGTATAGTCACAACTTAACGGAACTGAATACATTTGTTGTGTATTTTCTGCAGACTTTTTTCTGTATCATAAAAATTCATATGCAAGACCACAAGATTGTATCTTTTCAAAATTCTTCGAATCCCTGTGTTTGAGCACAGGGATACATACGAATTTTCACCCTTCAAGAGATATCTGGGCCTGGGGCTGGGCCTAGAAATTCGTACCACTTGCAAAGTACATTGAAGTTTGTAAATTGTAATAATATTGTAAAAGCAACCATGAACTTTCAGTATAATGAACATAGCAGAATATTTTAAAGATTAGAATATTTCTTTGACGTTTTTAATTGAAAATTAAAAGTATCAATATACTTTGATGAATTCGAAATGTGAAGTTCTAGCTGTAGAGTTTTGTCTGCCATTTTGTTGGAGGGTGGCTGGCCTAGAAATTTTCACCCGCTTACAGAGGGAGTATCGGCCGTTAGCACTCTAGATTATCTTATATCATCAGATCTCTATGCCCTCCAATCGCGGCCACTTTTTGCAACTTGATACTTCGAAACCCTGTGACTGAAACCCTGATGATTGGTGGAAAACGACAAAAGCTTGCAATAACAATGGAAGTGAATTGATGTTATCATGGCGGCCTAAATGTTGGACAAGAAAGTTAAAAATTAATGTTCTAACTTCAAGAAAAGTTACTGAAATGGTAAGAATGGCATCTTCTAGCTTAGTTATTGATCGCAATGGATTGTTATTGGCTTTTTAACGATTATTTCGACCTGTTCTTGGCGTGTTCTTGGCTTGTTCTTGGAGTGTTCAGCCTGTTCTTGGCTTGTTCTGGCATGTTCTGGCGTGTTCTGCTTTTTAGTATCGTCAATGCTAAAATACGCAAACCTAAATACAGTAAAATTGATTATTGCTATTACTTATTATACAGCTCCTTGAATTAAAATTAATTACAATCTATTAAAATGAATAAAAATAAAATTTACAAAATAAAAGAAATTGTAAAATCAATCACTAAAAAGAATGTCTAAAACTGTTTAGAATGATGCCTGTTTGGATTCAGCTGAGAGGTTATTCCACAGCTTTGCACCTCTATACGAGGAACAGTTTTGCCCATTTGCTGATTTTTTCAGGAAGGAAGTCTCAAGTCTCTCTTTGTGTTACGGAGGCTATAGCTGGCTCCCTGTCAGTTACAGTTGAAAAGACTACACAGATATTCTGGAGCCAGCTCATTAAGGGATTTATAGACCATTCTGCTAGTTTCAAAATTTATTAGCTGTTCAATGGTCTTCCATCCAAATAAGTGGTTTGCTTGGGGCATCAAAGCAACTATTTGTGATTACTCTAGCAGCACGATTTAGAAGTTTTTGAAAATGGTTAATTTCTATGGATATCGAAGGTTTTTGAGGTTGTTGTTCATCACCTCGTTCAGCTGAGTAATGTCAGAGGACCGGTAGCACAGGCTGGTGTCATCAGCATACATAGACACAGATGATTCCTGAATATCCTGTGGGAGGTCATTGATATAAACAAGAAATAGTAACGGACCGAAACATGAGCCCTGAGGCACATCAGTCTCCAGTTCACCAATAACGGAATCAACGCCATTAACTCTGTGTAACTCTGAGATGTTGTCAATTCCAACGCTCTTTGCTGTTTCGACCTTGACAAGTGCATCCCTGATTGGCTGTACCTCAATAGTTTTAAAATGGAATTCAACATTATTTTTGTTAATTTCGTAATCACCTCATAGAAGGGGGTTAGGAACCGAGTTCATTTTCTCTGCAAGTTCCTTACCTACTGAACAAAAGAAGCTGTTCATTGCATTAGATATATGATTTTTGTGAGTTATCTCTATGTCAGAATCTTTAAGGCAATCAATGTTGCTGGATTTTGATATCTGATTTCGAAGTTCATTGATTGTCCTCCAAGATTCTTTCAAGCTGCCTTCACTCGCAGATATCTTGTTTGTGTAGTGTTGTTTTTTTAGCCAAATATTTAGTGAGTTGACCCTATTACACATTTGCCTATAGGAGTCCATAAGGAGTTGTGAATTACTGCTAACTGCTGATTTATTTAGCCTATCTCTTGACCGGATTAGCTCCTTAAGATTATGGCTAAACGATGGGCAGTATCTATCAGAAACACGGATTTCAGTGATGGGAGCATGTTTTTCAATTATTAGAGAAAGTGTGTTGGACCAATAGTTGACAAGCACTTCAATATCATCTCTCTCAGTTAGAATTTGCTCCCAGCATATGTCAGAAACATCAGCAAGGAATGCATCCTCATTAAAACTTTTAATTTTGCGAGTTTTGTTCATTTTATGGCCTTTTTCAACACATCCATTAAATTTTCTAACGCAGTAGACCAAGTAAAACTCAAAGAAACATGATGCACTCCTGATTCCACAATGTTTCTGGCATTTGTTGTGAAAATATGATCAATGATGGTAGAAGTGGTCAAGGTGACTCTTGTTGGTTCATTCATAAGCTGTTCCATGCTAAATAGGCCATAGATATCACACAAATGCTGTGTGTTATTGTCTATGGCCTGGTCATCTTCCAGATTTGTGAGATCACAGTTAGTGTCTCCAAGGAGGATGATTTCTTTCCCTCACTGTCTAGATAGGAAAGAGCATGCTCCAGCTTAGTGAAAGAACCAACTGGGTCACTAGGCAGTTTATACCAAACTATAACGAGAAAAGACCTACTTTTGGGTGGTTCTACCTTAATACAAATAAGTTCAAGATCATCCCTAGGAACATCAGAGCGTGGTTTGTATTTAATGGAGTCCCTGATAAATATGGAAATACCACCACCGCAACGCGTTCTGTCCAGGCGTTGTTGTTGGTAGCCTGCTACTGAGGTCAGCTCTTTAGAAAAATTAGGGTCAAGCTTAGTTTCATTTAAGGCAAGTATGTGTAGCCCGAGGTTCCTAATAAGAAAGTTCCTAATGAGGAAACTTCATGAAGTAATTGTGTTGTGTTGGAGAGTGACATCTTAAAACGAAAAGCTACAAATGCTCATAGGTCACAAGAAAAAGCAAAAATGGCAAAAAACCAGGACCTCCCACAACACTTAACATTATGGATCGAATCTTCCTTTTTCTAGTCTGGATTAGACGTGTCTTTACCCAAAACATCTTTCTTATCTCTTTGAATGTCCACCAAGTACTTTTTCAAGATATATGATCACTAGGGCCAATTACTTATATTTTATGCTGGGAAGTACTCCAATCTGGCCTTCATTAAATCAAGTTAAGCAAACAATGCCAATGTACTTTCAAAATATCTTTCAACAAGGTGCATCATTGATTGCACATAAATCGTTGCTCAAGTACCATCCTCACTAGGAATTCAGAGTGCAATGTATTCTTCATACAAACATCATGTGACATATAAAAGCCTTAATGGAATGGATCCCTCTGGAGTTGTAACATTTGTTAGTGCCTCATATCCAGGATGCTTGTAGGATGGACTACTACAGGCACTACCTGTTTGTACTTCGTCGCCAACAACAAACGTTTCCATAATGACGACTTTCGTCTTTGTCTTTGAACTTCACTGAATAATATCCTTACCCTCCCTGGGTTGGTTGGCCCACCACAAAGGTACTTTGCAAACAGGGTTGGTAGATGACTGCGCATGCCTGTTGCCAAAGGTCTGGTGAGAAATTGCCAAAAAATGCCAATAAAAAACTAAACAAAATATCCCAAAACTTGCCAATTTTTCTCATATAATGCCAAAATTGCGCAAAAAATGCCAAGTAGTACCAACATTTTTCAGAAATTACGCATACACATACCTTCGTGCGGCGTGCATGAGAAACGTGTTGAAAGCAAAAAATATATCTGGCACATTACTTGATAACATAACATAGCAATAAAATAGCAAACAATTCAAACAAGGAAGCAAGAAAAGAAACATGAACATCAAGAGAAACTGATAAGCAAAACATGATTCAAACAAAACTGTCTAAAAAGGAAACACTTCATCTGCATTGTCTGCCAAGGCTGTCTTTGTGGGGTCGTTGTACATGTGTTCTGAATTGAACATCTCCAGCATTCTTTTAGTAACAGCAAAGTCACGACAACATTTTCCACTCATGTGAAGTTCACTGCAAATTCTAACCAGAGCACTCAATAATTCCAGCCCCATTCAGTTTCTGGTCTTACTTTTGATGGCTGTTACTTCAGAGAATGAGCGCTCCACAAAAGCATTGCTTACTGGGTTAGTAAGGCAGGCTAATGCATATTTTGCAAGGTCTTGAAATGGATTTTGGTTGAGTGTGTTTTGGAATTTACTTATTCCACACCAGAATTGGACTGTGTCGTCAGGAACTCTGCCAATGAAAGGCGGCTCTTCCTTCCAGTCTCTGAACAGAATCTTTCGGTACTGTTCCTCGATCTTTTCAGCACATTCATTTCTCAAGTGCGGAAGTGGAAGGCTATTGAATGGACTCCTGTCTTTTTGGCTCAATACTTTCCTTGGATGTAATGAGCTGAGCCTTTTGAAAAGATTTTCTGTATCTGGAAGTCATTTATCAACCTGACTAAGAGCTTCTGTTAGAAACAAATGGCATCGCTGCTTCATTTCCTGCAGTTTTTCATGAGCAGAACTGCTATTTCCTTGAGCCTGCAAATATTTTTTTGCCTCTGCCTCAAATTTCCCACCAAAATCCACTTGATCAATCTTCAGTATGCTGCCCTGGGCATCATAAATTCTTGCTTTCAGACTTTTCCCGTGAGCCAAAAGCTCTTTGTGCATTTCTTCAGGGTCTGCCCGAGTGGCTTGAAAAAATGCATTGACGCGTTCGAATTCCGTGATCAGGGGAGATGCAAAATGAAAGTATAAGAAAATTATTTGGTCATTCAGCATGTCAAGAATCGTACGGGCCTTGTACCTTGACTCCTGACTTGTTTCTGGAATGGCGACTGCAAAATAAGCTTTAAGCTCTTCCCAATTCACCAAACAGTTATAAACAACTTTCCCCCGTACAAGCCATCTAGTTGTAGAACTCTTTTGGAAGGGCAATGGTGTTCCCATGCGATCATTTCCGGCATTCATAACATTGGACAGGGTCTTAAATGCTTCCCTCCTTACTGTACTTTTTGAGAACCACTTTGGAATTTCAGAAAGCAGAAATCCAAGGCTGCAAGGCAAAGTTTCGAAAGCATACTTAATACACAGGGCGAGAGAGTGGCAGATACACTTCACCTGGATGCAGTTCGGAGCGACATCCCGAAGTCTTGACCAGACTGAATTATGTTCTCCTACCATCACTGATGCACCATCGCATCCGTAACCAATACAGTCTTGAATTCTTAAGCCAATGCCTACAAGACAACTACTTAGAGCTTGAAAGAGAGTTTCTCCAGTCGCCTCTATCACCGGTACAAGTTCAACAAAAGATGTCATTATCTTGTTCTGACTGTCGCTGTGGTAGCGAACCATGACACAAGGAAGCTTCGTTGTTGATACATCTGTGGATTCATCCAATATTACTGAAAACGTTTTCCCTTTGACATTCTTTGCTAACTCCTCTTTTATTGCCGGGGCCACAACGTTTGAGATGATTTTGGTGCACTTTCTGCGATGCAGCTTTATGTTCTCTAGCTTGCTCCCCTTTCCATTCTTCACAATCACCTCACCAAGATGATCAATGGTCATAATGGCAGAATGGCATGCGACTGTAACAGAAAGTTCAATTTCTGCTTCCTTTACTAGGTCATCTTCTTTTGACATGCGAATTACTGGAATAGTTCTGCAGCTGGCTGTGTCTTGCATCCTTCGGACATGCTTATCAGTTTTTTCATGAGTGGCCAGAGAAGATGCCCTCGGTTGAGCTAATGTCCTAAATAGTTTGCAGTAAGCATTTTCGGTTCCATCTGATGCTTTAGATACCCACTGAAATTTTGACTCCCATGATTTATTATACTTTCTTCCACTATCGTAACGTCCTTTCCATTTTGACGCAATTTTTGAATCAGACTTTCACTTTCATAACTTTGGAAATCATCAAAAACTACTGAAACATTCTGCAAGGCCGGGAAATTTATACTTAATTCATATGAACAACAGTGAAGGCAAACATTGTATTGGTTTCATGACCTAGACTTTATGAATGAGATTTGTTTTGAGTCAGACATTATTTTTAAAACATTATTAAAATTGTTTAGATTTAGATTGTACATGTACATATTGGTGATTTCATGGAGTTGAGTCGAGATAAGACAAAAATCTGCAGTTTTTATTCTTCAAGGTAGATAATTTATAAAATTGCCAAAAATATGCCAAATTGCCAAAAGAAAAATCCACTGCCAGCAAGGTGCTGAAAAACGCCAAAATTCTAAAATTTGGCAATTAAATTGCCAATACACCAACCCTGTTTGCAAAGCGCTTTAAAAAAAAGTTTCTCAATGTAGCAGACAGAAGATAACAGTATAATAATGACAAAACTATGGAGCACGAAAATTGACATTAATACTCAAGAAATTGTCTGAAAACTGTCAGGCCTGTTTCTTGTTGGTTCTGCTTGATCAACTCTGACCTCGTTTTTATGCGAAGCCTAAATACGAGAAAGAGACTCGGTTTGGATTTACTCGGCTCTTTCCAACCCTTTGGCATAATAAATTTGCATTGGGAAATTTGTTGCAACTTGCTTGTACGTTTTTCTCTCGCTTTCGTTAACTTTTGTATGATACTTCAGCTTCTCTATTTTCTTTTCACAATAATATGCTGTTTTTCACCATTCTTGCTTTGACATCCAATCTGAAAAGTGAAATGTGAGTTAAAAATGGTGCTTACCATTCAGCCCTTTCAGAATTCTGTGTACAACTACATCAACTGATGCCAGCTGCATTTTTAAATGTTTTTGCTAGATGATCTGGCTATGTGACTTTCAGATATATAATATCATCTTCTCCCGAGGTGACGCAGAATAAAAAGATTCCTTTTCTGAACTTGAGGTGCTTCTGCTCCCAACTCTTTTTGATGCATTGTGAAGCTGACATCACTGTCACTGGAGTCAGGTGAGAGTGGCCAACATTTTCATAAGAGGCAGGTGACAGCTGATCCTGTGACATTATATCTTGCTAATGCATCACAAGTTGGTCCATGTGCACCATATTTTGTTTGGCCTTGGGACAGGTGAACACTCGGCACATCTGGGTACTGGGCATCTTCAAAATCATTTAAGTCTTCCTGAGAAAGGAAGGACATTTTATTATCAGATTTAGAAGATCTATTTGGGCAACGATTTGGAAGATAACAGGAAGTGCGATATCTTGTAGTTTCGTTCGTCTTTTCTATTGATGAACTTAAGATTTTTACTGAAAATCTAACACAATCTTATAGATCACAGGAGAACTCCCTTCAGAAAATACAAAATCAGTTAACTAAGGTGACAGCAGCAGTGGCAAATAATTGTGATAAGCTACTGGCTTATAAGACAGATAACATCCCAAAAGAGGATGTAAAACCACTCATCTCGAATGCATGTGATGCTCTAGCATTGCTTGGGCACGCCATGCAAGACTTAACACAATATAGACGTGATAACATCAAATTAAAACTTCCTTTTAGATGTCAAGGACTTGCATCAAATGTGCCTGCAGGTTCCACTCTTTTTTGGGGGGATGAACTTTCCAAAAGAATTCAGAATATGACATCAACAAACAACGTGCTTAAAAAGCGAACATGGCTAAGTCTATTAGACCAAGCTCTTCTTACCATCACCCTAGAGCCTCAAAAAACAGGTTCACCCCCCATTGAAGCCTTGCCAATGGGAAAAAGGGTTATCACAATAGACAAGGCAGCCAGAATCAACAAAACAAGTTACAATGGCACGAGAAGAATTAAATATAAATAAGGTGTGTACCGATGACGTCATACAACAATTAAAAAATGATCTTGATACAGCTATGACAAATTATAAAGCAGGCAATATCACCAATTGTTTTGACAATTGGCATAAAATTACTGATGACCCTGTTATCCTTAGCATTGTTAGAGAAGGACTTAGGGTAGACTTTGAAACCCAGCCTGACTCTCATGCTTCCAAGCAATCCAAACTCTCCCACGAGGACTCCCAGGCTATTAATATGGAAGTTTCAAAGCATCTCAAAAAGGGAGTAATTTGAAAATGCCTAGCTGAAGTTAATGACTCCATCTCTCCCATTTTTACTAGGAA
>RQOL01000657.1:47409-59354 GCA_013076295.1 Sanderia malayensis | reverse complement strand
GCTGATCTATCCAGGGCAAAGTCTTTGCAACTGTTAAAATATGTCACTGGCTGAGAAAATCGTTTTGATTTTGTTCTAAGCAATATTCTCAGCATCAATAAATATTTTTTTGTTTCTTTTGGACGTGAATATGGCTGCAGATAGCTTATTTTTATAGCTTATCACATGCATTGGAATCTTGCAGCAAAAATTACAGAGTGAAATGCAAGTAAACGATTTTTCTAATTTCTGCACACAGGCAATAGCTGTTTGGGATGCTTCCTTCATTCCCAACGGTGGCAACGTTACTCTCATTGCCAAGGCTCATGTAGATATCAGCATCGAATCAATACTAATTGCGCCGTTCATCGATACACTGTAAGTACACCAGATTACTTTTCACACTGTTTTGATTTATGTCGGCAAGCTACTTTCATCGTTATCGTCAATAATAATTATTGTTCTGAAGTTGGTTGAGGCTGTTGCCCAGGGGCGGATCCAGCTTAAAATCCGAGGGTTGCAAAACGGTGGCTGGCTGTCTTTGACCGCACCCGATTTCTCATTAAAACATTGGCCACACCCATATTTGTAGAAACCGTGGAAACACTGAGCTTACTGTGACGTAATGAAAACAAACAGCACACTGCTTATGAAATTGATATCGTGTTTCTTTAACATATTATATTTACATCTCAACAAACTCCTTCACTCCTTGCGGTATCAAATTCTAATTCGTCACCTCACCTTAAAAAATTGAATTACTTTAAAGCAGTACTTTTACTGTTTCCATTTCGGTGAATATATTTTATCAAGTGATAGGCCTATTGAAAATTTTCTTCCAAAATATCTACCGATAAGGTGAATGGAAATATTATTTGCCACATTGACATTGATACACTCGTTTTGATACATTTATTTTACATCTACATTACACTCCGAAATACCCCCTGAAAATCCATCTTGCTCCCCTCAATATGCATTTTGATTGGTTGATCTGCCTCAGTGAACTCTATATAAGAACTCTGGAACGATAACTCTATTGTTCTCGGCTGCCCGTGAGTGTGTCACTTTTTGAATTTGATGCGCGCGCATTGTACGTATAAAAACTGGAAATTATAATGAAGACCTATTGTGCTGCAGCTATTTTTTTACGGATTTATTTCATTTTCATCAAAGTCGATATTTTTATTCAACGAAATAGAGGAATCATGTGATGGTAAGATTTGTTTTATCGTTTCCAATTTAGAAATAATAATGTTAAGGAAGGAGATCGTTGTAAAAAGGCTATTTTGCAGTGGCGGCAACTTCGGCCTAAGTAAAAACGCTGAGAAATACCACATGAAATGACTCGTAAAATGCAGCGTATAATCGCACACAGCGGCAATAATGACGCGTGGTATTTTATCAAGGGTGCAATACCACACTCTCGAGAAACTCCCCCTTAAATGTAGCATTTTACCGGGGTATTTCACAATAAAATAACAGCATTTCTATGACTGTAAAATTTCATAAAGTGTGGTATTTCACGAAGAATTTCACGTTGTTGTTATTTCACTTGCGAGGAATTTACCACACTTTTACCTGTGTAGGCCTTTTAACAATTACCTGATCACATTAATAGTAATAAATAATAGATGTAGATATAGTATATACATTTTGTTTACTCCCCATTTTCGGCAAGTTGAATTTCCCGCTTTATTTGAGCGGGAGAGAGGCTGTACGTTACGTGCAGCAAACGTACAAGAAGTGTTGTCAGGTTGGCTCTGTACACGTACACCACCATCAACAAGCAAATTTGTTATTTTCTGCTAGGAATTGTGGAGTTTCACCCAAGAAATTTGAAGTTATCATTTGGAGAAATATGTTATCGAAAGCTTTACATATATGACTTACAACTTTGTGGAGAAATGTCAACACTACAAGACTTTTTGCAGTGGCGATTTTTGGCCTAAGCTCATCGTCCAAAATTATTTGAAGTCATCTTACACGTTTATTTTATGAGATACATAGCTACATGGAATTTCAAAAGTTGTAGAATTGTTATTTGCAGGTTATACTTAATTGGCTAGCTTCTGAGTTTGCCCATTCATGAAAAATTTATGAAAACCTTGTTTTTTAGAGAATTTCTAAAATAGAAAATTGCCCGTAAAATACATTAAAAACGTGTAGCGATGAATTTTTTTTTATTTCTAAGAAATAAATGAGTATATTAAATGATCCTGTACATTTTGGCAGCTAATAATGATATAACTGATGAGAAATACGATGATTTGTTTTTTCGGCTGTACGTACAGCGGCAGCCATTTTGTGACACACTCGAGCTAAATAGAGTTATCGTTCCAGAGTTCTTATATAGAGTTCACTGATCTGCCTTGAGTGGGGAAAAACTGAGTTGAGGGGAGCAGAATTAAAGCTTCTTAATTCACGCTACTGACAGTACTTAATTTACGGGTCAGGGGAAAAAGTCATGATCAATCACACCGACGTGATTTCATTGGAGGAGAACCTCAGATTTTGGTCAGTAATTTACTGAAAATGTCAATACGTAATTCATGGTCCGAGGTGCATACTCAAGATCAAATAATCCGGCGTAATCTCATTGGAGGATGATGTCAGATTCTGGTCTGCATTTTATGAAAGCCCGATAACAAAGGCCTGTCAGCATGAGGATAAGCAAGATTGTATTTGGTGTTTTGAAAGTTGTTGGAAGCTTGCTCGGGACTCCAAAGATTATCGAAACATTTATATTCAGATATTTATAATATCAATAATGGTTATCAATTTATTCACATTTGTTGAAAAATCTGAGGGGTGCGCTTATACCCTTTGCAGCCCTCTAGATCCGCCACTTCTGTTGCCAATATCATACTTGTCTTGCCAGACGCGAGAGAGGGCGGGGCTCCGCGTCTTTAAGGAATGTGCTATGAGAAGAGACCAGGTTTGGTCTCGTAAGCAATTATTGAGCAGGTAGTACGTTCGTACTACGTTGTTGGCTTTCAGTGGACGGGCTAAAAGGTTGTTATTTCTAAATGGTTAAAAGCCTCAAAAGTGAAAGTTATTTCTGATCTAATTTGTACCCCTTTTGTAGGTTTGGTTGTGTGTATGTTGTATGTACTCAGATATATTGGGTGTGAAATGAGAGAGTACTGAGGCAAAGAATGCTTTCATTTCTTATTGCTCGTGATATAACATGGGACTAATAAACAGAAAAGTAAATGCTAACATAATGAACGTTAATAATCAAGTGTAATCAGCGTTAATAATCAAGTGTAATCAGCGTTAATATTTAAGTGTTTCTCACTGGGAACTACTATGCCCAGCGGGCATATCTTCTGCGGGCTTTTCTTCTGCGGCCGAAAAACCAAGATGGGCTTTTTTCTTGAATGGTGTCTTGAATGGTGGCTGACTCTATAGTAATGAAAATATTATCAGAATTTTTTAAACTTTAAATACAACATACGAATTATGCACTTATGCATTGACTCTTCTTTACATTTGCAAAGCTGTTTCTGCCACCTCTAAAATTACGAACCTTCATCGTCAGGGTCTTCCACGACTCCTTCTTCGAACACATTTTGTTCAGGCTCTTCCTCGTCGCTTTCTTCGTCTCCCGGTTGTTCTTCATCCGACTGTTCCTCCTCTGGCTCATTTTTGGCTGGTTCCTCGTTTTCGTCGTCTGTTTCCGCTGAATCTATGCTGTTCTTGCTTTCTTCAACCGGTGCAGCATCCTTTTGTTCGCTGACAGCTGGGTCTTCCAAACTGGTTGCTACAAATATAATAAATTTTGATGCTTAGATATAGGAAACTGCCTACTACACGAGTATTCTGCTTCAGACACAATATCAATGAGTGAATCAACAATACGTTATCTATAGTAATGCATACATACCACTGATGCAGAGTGCCAGTCCAAGAAGGACGGCGAGACATACAAATGCTCTCATGATGCAGGTCTTATTCAGTCCTAAAAATGAAATGAGCATTTCACAAGCTTGTTCTTGTATAATTTGAATTGTTTGCAGAATTGCCATGATCAAGGTTATTGTAAAACATTTTGATCAACACGAAAACAAAATTGATGAATCTGAATCTGAAACTTTAATCAGTCCGTCATTATTCACTCACTTATTTTTAGATTTATAGAATTTGGCCATCGTACCACATTTTGAAGAAAGCTGCAGATGCTACAGAAGATGTTTGAATAGACAATATGTAATTGAGAACAGGTAAAGCAAGAGAAACAGAAAAAGGAACCCGAACTTACCTCACTCCAACTTGAACTCTCTCTGTTTGGCAAATGTTTTGTCAAGCAGATGTCCAGCTCTCGCAAACTGGCCAAGTTCTGAAGTTTGGGCGTTTTCACGGTTCAATTTATGGCGAATTTCTACTCCACTGCACTGTGTCACATGACAATCATACAACCCATGCCCCTTTCAATTACGAAAAAGCGATTATCAAAATTCAAATATTCTGCATAAGTATCATACGCAACATGTCGCTACAGTGGCGGCGCCAGCTCCAAAAAGGTGGGGGGGATTTTTTCCGGGGCGGGCAAGAAATTTTTAAAAATTGTGTTTTGGCCGGAGGCCATTGCCTAAAACAGCTGGGGGTCTGGGGCGATGTAAGCCCCCTGCGGGTCCAGGGCAGCGCCCTGGTAGGGGTCCAGGGGGCGAAGCCCCCGTAAGCTCCCGGGATTTTGTCATTTCTGAGGTCTCAAAATGGCTTAGGATCCTTTGATTTCTCTTTCTGCATATATTATTAGAACAACACAAAAAACCCTTACAGAAACATAACAAATGGGTATAGTTACGAGAGTCAATCTCGGCGAAAATATTTTGAAACAACACCCGTTGATAGCAGCGTTGAACGTCGGAAAATTCCCTTTCAAGATGGGAATTCATGGGAGACGCCCTAATGCTCTTTGAATTTTAAGCTGATATATGATTTCAAATGTGGAAGCTTTACATGTCCAATAGAATCGTGAACTGACCTATAGACTTTAATTTTCACTTGTTTATTGGAAAACGTCGTACAGGCTTGTAGCCTAATTTGACGATGAATGATTTATTTTATTGGGAACTGTCAAACAAAAAGGTATCATTTCTGTGTTTTACATTGAAATAATCTTGCGACACAATTCACAGAACGTAGGCCTACCCCCCCCCCCCAATTTTCTCATCGGATTTGCATGAATCTCAGATACCATCTTTCTGAAAAGTGGGGGGGACTAGTCCCCCCCATTCCCCCCCCTGCCGCCGCCACTGTACACGACAACATTCTGCTTCAGACACAATATCAATGAGTGAATCAACATTAAGTCATCTATAGTAATGCATACATACCACTGATGCAGAGTGCCAGTCCAAGAAGGACGGCGAGGCATACAAATGTTCTCATGATGCAGGTCTTATTCAGTCCTAAAAATGAAATGAGCATTTCACAAGCTTGTTCTTGTATAATTTGAATTGTTTGCAGAATTGCCATGCTCAAAAAGCGATTTTAAAACATTTTGATAGACACGATAACAAGATTTGATGAATTTGAAACTTTAATCAGTACGTCATTATTCACTCACTTATTTATAAAATTTGGCTATCGTATCACATTTTGAAGAAAGTTGCAGATGCTACAGAAGATGTTTGAATAGACAATATGTAATTGTAAGAACAGGTAAAGCAAGAGAAACAGAAAAAAGAACTTGCACTTACTTCACTCCAACTTGAACTCTCTCTGTTTGGCATATGTTTTGCTAAGCAGATGTCCAGTTCTCGCAAACTGGCCAAGTTCTGAAGTTTGGGCGTTTTCACGGTTCTATTTATGACGAATTTCTACTCCACTGCGCTGTGTCACATGACAATCATACAACCCATGCCCCTTTCAATTACGCAAAAAGCGATTATCAAAATTCAAATATTCTGCATAAATATCCTACGCAACATGTCGTAAAAGAACGTAATCCTGAGTCATTTTCTTTGCCAATCCACTAATCTCAGCTTTAGTCATTGTCCATACAAGAGCCGGGATACAGGAAGACATTTCCAAGCATTGTTCACCAGACTAATTGTTAAAAATGCCCCTTTGACCATCGGAGGGTCATTTACTTTGAAAACAATACCAAGTGATTTTTGGCGGTCAAAGAAAGCAGTGGCGGCGCCAGGGGGGGAATGGGGGGGACTAGTCCCCCCACTTTTTCAGAAAGATGGTATCTGAGATTCATGCAAATCCGATGAGAATATTGGGGGGGGGGATAGGCCTACGTTCTGTGAATTGTGTCGCAAGATTATTTCAATGTAAAACACAAAAATGATACCTTTTTGTTTGACAGTTCCCAATAAACAAGTGAAAATTAAAGTCTATAGGTCAGTTCACGATTCTATTGGACATGTGAAGCTTCCAATTTGAAATCATATATCAGCTTAAAATTCAAAGAGCATTAGGGCGTCTCCCATGAATTCCCGTCTTGGAAGGGAATTCTCCGACGTTTTCCGACATTCAACGCTGCTATCAACGGATGTTGTTTCAAAACACTTTCGCTGAGATTGACTCTCGTAACTATACCCATTTCTTATGTTTCTGTAAAGGTTTTTTGTGTTGTTCTAATAATGTATGCAGAAAGAGAAGTCAAAGGATCCTAAGCCATTTTGAGACCTCAGAAATGACAAAATTCCGGGAGCTTCCGGGGGCTTCGCCCCCTTGAGCCCTACCAAGGCCCTGCCCTGGACCCGCTGGGGGGCTTACATCGCCCCCCAGACAATTTTTAAAAATTTCTTGCCCGCCCCGGAAAAAATCCCCCCCCACCTTTTTGGAGCTGGTGCCGCCACAGAAAGAGCAATAATGTGCCCACTGGTCAACCTGGGTCAGCTTTTTCCCAAAGTATGTGCACTTGGGTAAAAAGCATTAAGCAAGGTCACAGAGTTAAGATTTTTATTGCACTTTACTGTCACTCTAGTTGTACCCCATGTCAGCACTTACACTACACACCAGAAATATCAGGGGTTTCATTAACCAGGGTTAGTTTGTCTAGTGTAAATTTGACTCAAGGGTTCTATTTAAGGGTTTTTTAATGTGCCTCGAATATTCGATGACGAATTAACAGACGAAAAATATTTATCTATTAAGTTGTGGAAATGGATGTAATAAAATCAAGTTGATTCTATTTTATGCCATCAAGTTTTACAGCTTGACTATGGACCCGTAAAGGTGCTGAACGTCAAATTACGTAGTTTGTGTTGTAGAGTTTGAGGTCGGAAGCAAAGAAAACACACTTATTACAAATATCTACAAAAACTGAAGAAGTTGTTTTCATATTACCGAAGGCGTTTGCGGAAGCTCGCCGACAGCCCGTGGACGGCGTCCAAGCAAATGATTTACTTCACAACAGTTTGTTGCGTAGTTGCTAACACATAAAACGTCATGAAAAGACACAAAACGCGTGGAAAACGACATGAAACGAGGAGGAAAAGTGCAAAAAACGAGAGGGACACGACACCGGACGAGCGAACCATAGACCGAACATTTCGAATCTTGCGTCATAAATTTATTAGGGGTTTTTATGTGCTGAAATCTTGGCAATTGTAATGGAAGCTATGATTTATCACATTATTTCGTCAAATTGTATTATAAAAAACTATAATAATAAGCTTGCTAATAATGCAAAGATGAATATTATTCCAACAAAACAAAACAATTAGTTTGTGTTAAACTATGCTGTTTATTCGTCAGCCAAACGTAACTTGGTATTTTTTTTAAAAGTAATGGTATTTAATGATATTTCAAAGGCATTTCTGGTCCATAATGTGAATAACTGACGGATATATCTTTTTATATCTTGGCCTTTGTTTGTATTGACAATGACTAAAGCTGAGATAAGTAGACAGACAAAGAAAATGACTCAGGATTACGTTTTTTTACGACATGTTGCGTAAGATATTTATGCAGAATATTTCTACCTTGATAATCGTTTTTTGCCTAATTGAAAGGAGCATGGGTTGTATGATTGTCATGTGTCACAGCCCAGTCGAGCAGGAATGTATTCGCCATAAATGGAACTGTGAACACGCCCAAACTTCAGAACTTGGCCAGTTTGCGAGAGCTGGACATCTGCTTGACAAAACATTTGCCAAACAGAGAGAGTTCAAGTTGGAGTGAAGTACCGTAAATCCTCGAATAAGCCCCCACGTTTGAATAAGCCCTTCTCTCGAATCAGCCCCCATCCTGATAATCATTTGCAGTGAAATTGAGCCCAAGTTTCCAGAAATTGAAGTTGTTTAGTGAATGTATTGCAAATAGCAGCAAGTTTAAGCCAATAATATTATTGATTGGCTGCATTGTATAGCTTTTATTTTGCTTAATATTCAACAATAATCAGGCTAAAATTTAGTTTTGCACATAAGTCCCCGGGGGCTTATTCGAGGATTTACTATATATTATTATAGCCGTCCACAGGCTGTCTAGCTCAGATAGCTACAGCACGGATAGAAAATCGTACTGTAACTATCTGAGCAAGATACATTATCGTTTCCCAGAACAAATCCCAGGTACTCTACTAGGGTGTTATTAATGCTTACTGCAAGCGTCGTGCTTCGTCGTGCTTGCGCCGCTTTGGCACGGCGTCTGAAGTGAACGTAGTTTTTATTTCGCCCTGAGACACTGTATTCTGTAATAAGCTATTTTTGTTGGAATAATATTTATGTTTGCATTATTAGCAAGCTTATTATTATAGTTTTTTATAATACAATTTCACATATTACAATTTGACGAAATACTGTGATAAATCATTAGCTTCCATTATAATTGCCAAGATTTGAGCACATAAAAACCCCTAATAAATTTATAACGCAAGATTCGAAATGTTCGGTCTATGGTTCGCTCGTCCGGTGCCGTGTCCCCCTCGTTTTTTGCATTTTTCCTCCTCGTTTCATGCTGATCAAAGTGCTTGTACTATGATGTCTATGTGTCTGAGACAAAACGGGCTTCCCACTATGATGTCATGGTGGACTCGACCCAGTCCCAAAAGCGTGTCACGGAAATGGCAAAAATGATGAAATGTTGCAACGAAATGTTGAAATGAACAGAATAAACAAGAAGCTGACCGTATCATCTCTACAAATGATGAATGTTGAAATGTTGAAATGAAAAAAAAATACTGACACGTTCCCAAGTGATTACACGCTTTTTTTATAAGGAACCGTTGATAAGGAACCTACTCCGCACAATTTACAATTAGGAAGCCGGTTCCATTGATTTTCAGTACTTTTACATTATATGAAGCTTCTTCATGTTTTAACCCGTTATCTTTTCACAAGTTTATAGCAAAACCTTGAATTTGAATGCTTTTCTTGCGTCTGTACTAATTATGTCCACTAAATGCGAACTTTAAAATTAAGGAACTATTAAGGAAATTTTAGAACTACAAAGTGGTCAAAATAGGTCTCAAAATAAGGAACTTAAAGAACTAGGCCCAAGCTAGGTTCCTTATAAAAAAAGCGTGTACTCGTGAACTAGGCATCAGATTTAAAAATAATTTTCAAACCTGAAATTAGCGTACCGAATTTTACTGAATGGAGAAACATACAAAATGCGGTAGGGACACTTTAACACGCACCCCCCCCCCCAAGGAAGCTGATGCCAGGTATTCGTTTCTTCGAAATTATTGTTATGGTTATGCCAAAACTGCTGACTCAACATTCATTGTTAGTAAAATCATTTCTTTGAAACACTAACCATGCTTAATTTGCTTAAAGTGCATTGCAATTAACCACTAGAGCAATAATGTGCCCACTGGTCAACCTGGGTCAGCTTTTTCCCAAAGTATGTGCACTTGGGTAAAAAGCATTAAGCAAGGTCACAGAGTTAAGATTTTTATTGCACTTTACTGTCACCCTAGTTGTACCCCATGTCAGCACTTACACTACACACCAGAAATATCAGGGGTTTCATTAACCAGGGTTAGTTTGTCTAGTGTAAATTTGACTCAAGGGTTCTATTTAAGGGTTTTTTAATGTGCCTCGAATATTCGATGACGAATTAACAGACGGAAAGTATTAATCTATCAGGTTGTGGAAATGGATGTAATAAAATCAAGTTGATTCTATTTTATGCCATCAAATTTTACAGCTTGACTATGGACCCGTAAAGGTGCTGAACGTCAAATTACGTAGTTTGTGTTGTAGAGTTTGAGGTCGGAAGCAAAGAAAACACACTTATTAAAAACATCTACAAAAACTGAAGAAGTTGTTTTCATATTACCGAAGGCGTTTGCGGAAGCTCGCCGACAGCCCGTGGACGGCGTCCAAGCAAATGATTTACTTCACAACAGTTTGTTGCGTAGTTGTTAACACATAAAACGTCATGAAAAGACACGAAACGCGTGGAAAACGACATGAAACGAGGAGGAAAAACGCAAAAAACGAGAGGGACACGGCATCGGACAAGCGAGCCATGGACCGACCATTTCGAATCTTGCGTCATAAATTTATTAGGGTTTTTATGTGCTGAAAGATTGGCAATTATAACTCAAAGCTAATGATTTATGACAGTATTTCAAATTGTAATATATGAAATTGTATTATAAAAAACTATAATAATAAGCTTGCTAATAATGCAAATATGAACATAATTCTAACGAAACAAAACAATTAGTTTGTGTTAATTGACGGATATATCTTTTTATATCCTGGCCTTTCATTTCATTTTCATTTCTTCCTTTTTTCAATCAATCTTAAATACAATTCTACAATTATTATACAGCTACTAATTTACAAGATAAGGTACAATACTAAAGAAAATACATTACTAAATACTACAGGGAGAACACATATTACGAAGACAAAAAACTCTACAAGAGTGTATTTAAGATAGATTGATTAAGGAGGAGCTCTCAAGGTAGATTAACTAATCGAGAGAGAGCCCCCCCCCATAAAAACAAGGAGACTAGAATTTTTATAAAAGCAACAACCAGAGCCAAATGTGGATTAGGGATGATGATTTGTGTAAGGAGCACGTCCATTACACAATAAGGCAGATCATAGTTAAATTTAGTCAGTTTGTGAATATGAATCGAGAAGATAACTTTTCAGTTCTGAACGAAAACTATAACAGAGCAAGCATCGAGAAAATTAAAGATGCAAGTGCAAGTCAAAAAGCAGATGGGACCCCCACCACACAGACAGACAGCGGCCAGCCCTTCCCAAGCAAGAACAAGGATAAACCCCTACCCCTACTAGGACATCAAGGCAGCAGCTGCCCATCCACATAGCCAAAATCCCACCCAGCCCCAACCCACACTTGCTTAACCAACTACCATTAATTATGGTGCGAGATTAAAGACCATAGCCTTTTTTTGTATTGACAATGACTAAAGCTGCGATAAGTAGACAGACAAAGAAAATTACTCAGGATTACGTTCTTTTACGACATGTTGCGTAGGATATTTATGCAGAATATTTGAACTTTGATAATCGCTTTTTGCGTAATTGAAAGGGGCATGGGTTGTATGATTGTCATGTATCAAAGCGCAGTGAAGTAGAAATTCGTCATAAATTGAACCGTGAAAACGCCCAAACTTCAGAACTTGGCCAGTTTGCGAGAGCTGGACATCTGCTTGTCAAAACATTTGCCAAACAGAGAGAGTTCAAGTTGGAGTGAGGTAGGTTCGAGTTCTTTTTTCTGTTTTTCTTGCTTTACCTGTTCTTAATTACATATTGTCTATTCAAACATCTTCTGTAACATCTGCAGCTTTCTTCAAAATGTGATACGATAGCCAAATTTTATAAATCTAAAACTAGTGAGTAAATAATGACGGACTGATTAAAGCTTCAAATTCATCAAATTTTGTTTCTGTGTCTATCAAACTATTTTACAATCACTTTGAGCATGGCAATTCTGCAAACAATTCAAATTATACAAGAACAAGCTTGTGAAATGCTCATTTCATTTTTAGGACTGAATAAGACCTGCATCATGAA
>RQOL01000657.1:0-47309 GCA_013076295.1 Sanderia malayensis | reverse complement strand
TTTAGACTCGTCCTCTGGGTTTTCGCTTTCCTCATCTCCCGGTTGTTCTTCAGCCGGCTCTTCCTCCTCTGGCTCATCTTCGGCGTGTTCTTCGTTTCGTCGTCTGTTTCTGCTGAATCTATGCTGTTCTTGCTTGCTTCAACCGGTGCAGCATCCTTTTGTTCGCTGACAGCTGGGTCTTCCAATGTTGTTGCTACAAATTTATTAAAATTTGATGCTTAGATATAGGAAACTGCCTACTACACGAGTATTCTGCTTCAGACACAATAACAATGAGTGAATCAACAATAAGTTATCTATAGTAATGCATACATACCACTGGTGCAGAGTGCCAGTCCAAGAAGGACGGCGAGGCATGCAAATGTTCTCATGATGCAGGTCTTATTCAGTCCTAAAAATGAAATGAGCATTTCACAAGCTTGTTCTTGTATAATTTGAATTGTTTGCAGAATTGCCATGCTCAAAGTGATTGTAAAATAGTTTGATAGACACAGAAACAAAATTTGATGAATTTGAAGCTTTAATCAGTCCGTCATTATTTACTCACTAGTTTTAGATTTATAAAATTTGGCTATCGTATCACATTTTGAAGAAAGCTGCAGATGTTACAGAAGATGTTTGAATAGACAATATGTAATTAAGAACAGGTAAAGCAAGAAAAACAGAAAAAAGAACTCGAACCTACCTCACTCCAACTTGAACTCTCTCTGTTTGGCAAATGTTTTGACAAGCAGATGTCCAGCTCTCGCAAACTGGCCAAGTTCTGAAGTTTGGGCGTTTTCACGGTTCAATTTATGACGAATTTCTACTTCACTGCGCTTTGATACATGACAATCATACAACCCATGCCCCTTTCAATTACGCAAAAAGCGATTATCAAAGTTCAAATATTCTGCATAAATATCCTACGCAACATGTCGTAAAAGAACGTAATCCTGAGTAATTTTCTTTGTCTGTCTACTTATCGCAGCTTTAGTCATTGTCAATACAAAAAAAGGCTATGGTCTTTAATCTCGCACCATAATTAATGGTAGTTGGTTAAGCAAGTGTGGGTTGGGGCTGGGTGGGATTTTGGCTATGTGGATGGGCAGCTGCTGCCTTGATGTCCTAGTAGGGGTAGGGGTTTATCCTTGTTCTTGCTTGGGAAGGGCTGGCCGCTGTCTGTCTGTGTGGTGGGGGTCCCATCTGCTTTTTGACTTGCACTTGCATCTTTAATTTTCTCGTTGCTTGCTCTGTTATAGTTTTCGTTCAGAACTGAAAAGTTATTTTCTCGATTCATATTCACAAACTGACTAAATTTAACTATGATCTGCCTTATTGTGTAATGGACGTGCTCCTTACACAAATCATCATCCCTAATCCACATTTGGCTCTGGTTGTTGCTTTTATAAAAATTCTAGTCTCCTTGTTTTTATGGGGGGGGGCTCTCTCTCGATTAGTTAATCTACCTTGAGAGCTCCTCCTTAATCAATCTATCTTAAATACACTCTTGTAGAGTTTTTTGTCTTCGTAATATGTGTTCTCCCTGTAGTATTTAGTAATGTATTTTCTTTAGTATTGTACCTTATCTTGTAAATTAGTAGCTGTATAATAATTGTAGAATTGTATTTAAGATTGATTGAAAAAAGGAAGAAATGAAAATGAAATGAAAGGCCAGGATATAAAAAGATATATCCGTCAATTAACACAAACTAATTGTTTTGTTTCGTTAGAATTATGTTCATATTTGCATTATTAGCAAGCTTATTATTATAGTTTTTTATAATACAATTTCATATATTACAATTTGAAATACTGTCATAAATCATTAGCTTTGAGTTATAATTGCCAATCTTTCAGCACATAAAAACCCTAATAAATTTATGACGCAAGATTCGAAATGGTCGGTCCATGGCTCGCTTGTCCGATGCCGTGTCCCTCTCGTTTTTTGCGTTTTTCCTCCTCGTTTCATGTCGTTTTCCACGCGTTTCGTGTCTTTTCATGACGTTTTATGTGTTAACAACTACGCAACAAACTGTTGTGAAGTAAATCATTTGCTTGGACGCCGTCCACGGGCTGTCGGCGAGCTTCCGCAAACGCCTTCGGTAATATGAAAACAACTTCTTCAGTTTTTGTAGATGTTTTTAATAAGTGTGTTTTCTTTGCTTCCGACCTCAAACTCTACAACACAAACTACGTAATTTGACGTTCAGCACCTTTACGGGTCCATAGTCAAGCTGTAAAATTTGATGGCATAAAATAGAATCAACTTGATTTTATTACATCCATTTCCACAACCTGATAGATTAATACTTTCCGTCTGTTAATTCGTCATCGAATATTCGAGGCACATTAAAAAACCCTTAAATAGAACCCTTGAGTCAAATTTACACTAGACAAACTAACCCTGGTTAATGAAACCCCTGATATTTCTGGTGTGTAGTGTAAGTGCTGACATGGGGTACAACTAGGGTGACAGTAAAGTGCAATAAAAATCTTAACTCTGTGACCTTGCTTAATGCTTTTTACCCAAGTGCACATACTTTGGGAAAAAGCTGACCCAGGTTGACCAGTGGGCACATTATTGCTCTAGTGGTTAATTGCAATGCACTTTAAGCAAATTAAGCATGGTTAGTGTTTCAAAGAAATGATTTTACTAACAATGAATGTTGAGTCAGCAGTTTTGGCATAACCATAACAATAATTTCGAAGAAACGAATACCTGGCATCAGCTTCCTTGGGGGGGGGGGTGCGTGTTAAAGTGTCCCTACCGCATTTTGTATGTTTCTCCATTCAGTAAAATTCGGTACGCTAATTTCAGGTTTGAAAATTATTTTTAAATCTGATGCCTAGTTCACGAGTACACGCTTTTTTTATAAGGAACCTAGCTTGGGCCTAGTTCTTTAAGTTCCTTATTTTGAGACCTATTTTGACCACTTTGTAGTTCTAAAATTTCCTTAATAGTTCCTTAATTTTAAGTTCGCATTTAGTGGACATAATTAGTACAGACGCAAGAAAAGCATTCAAATTCAAGGTTTTGCTATAAACTTGTGAAAAGATAACGGGTTAAAACATGAAGAAGCTTCATATAATGTAAAAGTACTGAAAATCAATGGAACCGGCTTCCTAATTGTAAATTGTGCGGAGTAGGTTCCTTATCAACGGTTCCTTATAAAAAAAGCGTGTAATCACTTGGGAACGTGTCAGTATTTTTTTTTTCATTTCAACATTTCAACATTCATCATTTGTAGAGATGATACGGTCAGCTTCTTGTTTATTCTGTTCATTTCAACATTTCGTTGCAACATTTCATCATTTTTGCCATTTCCGTGACACGCTTTTGGGACTGGGTCGAGTCCACCATGACATCATAGTGGGAAGCCCGTTTTGTCTCAGACACATAGACATCATAGTACAAGCACTTTGATCAGCATGAAACGAGGAGGAAAAATGCAAAAAACGAGGGGGACACGGCACCGGACGAGCGAACCATAGACCGAACATTTCGAATCTTGCGTTATAAATTTATTAGGGGTTTTTATGTGCTCAAATCTTGGCAATTATAATGGAAGCTAATGATTTATCACAGTATTTCGTCAAATTGTAATATGTGAAATTGTATTATAAAAAACTATAATAATAAGCTTGCTAATAATGCAAACATAAATATTATTCCAACAAAAATAGCTTATTACAGAATACAGTGTCTCAGGGCGAAATAAAAACTACGTTCACTTCAGACGCCGTGCCAAAGCGGCGCAAGCACGACGAAGCACGACGCTTGCAGTAAGCATTAATAACACCCTAGTAGAGTACCTGGGATTTGTTCTGGGAAACGATAATGTATCTTGCTCAGATAGTTACAGTACGATTTTCTATCCGTGCTGTAGCTATCTGAGCTAGACAGCCTGTGGACGGCTATAATAATATATAGTAAATCCTCGAATAAGCCCCCGGGGACTTATGTGCAAAAACTAAATTTTAGCCTGATTATTGTTGAATATTAAGCAAAATAAAAGCTATACAATGCAGCCAATCAATAATATTATTGGCTTAAACTTGCTGCTATTTGCAATACATTCACTAAACAACTTCAATTTCTGGAAACTTGGGCTCAATTTCACTGCAAATGATTATCAGGATGGGGGCTGATTCGAGAGAAGGGCTTATTCAAACGTGGGGCTTATTCGAGGATTTACGGTACTTCACTCCAACTTGAACTCTCTCTGTTTGGCAAATGTTTTGTCAAGCAGATGTCCAGCTCTCGCAAACTGGCCAAGTTCTGAAGTTTGGGCGTGTTCACAGTTCCATTTATGGCGAATACATTCCTGCTCGACTGGGCTGTGACACATGACAATCATACAACCCATGCTCCTTTCAATTAGGCAAAAAACGATTATCAAGGTAGAAATATTCTGCATAAATATCTTACGCAACATGTCGTAAAAAAACGTAATCCTGAGTCATTTTCTTTGTCTGTCTACTTATCTCAGCTTTAGTCATTGTCAATACAAACAAAGGCCAAGATATAAAAAGATATATCCGTCATTATTCACATTATGGACCAGAAATGCCTTTGAAATATCATTAAATACCATTACTTTTAAAAAAAATACCAAGTTACGTTTGGCTGACGAATAAACAGCATAGTTTAACACAAACTAATTGTTTTGTTTTGTTGGAATAATATTCATCTTTGCATTATTAGCAAGCTTATTATTATAGCTTTTTATAATACAATTTGACGAAATAATGTGATAAATCATAGCTTCCATTACAATTGCCAAGATTTCAGCACATAAAAACCCCTAATAAATTTATGACGCAAGATTCGAAATGTTCGGTCTATGGTTCGCTCGTCCGGTGTCGTGTCCCTCTCGTTTTTTGCACTTTTCCTCCTCGTTTCATGTCGTTTTCCACGCGTTTTGTGTCTTTTCATGACGTTTTATGTGTTAGCAACTACGCAACAAACTGTTGTGAAGTAAATCATATGTTCGGACGCCGTCCACGGGCTGTCGGCGAGCTTCCGCAAACGCCTTCGGTAATACAAAAACAACTTCTTCAGTTTTTGTAGATATTTGTAATAAGTGTGTTTTCTTTGCTCCCGACCTCAAACTCTACAACACAAACTACGTAATTTCACGTTCAGCACCTTTACGGGTCCATAGTCAAGCTGTAAAATTTGATGGCATCAAATAGAATTAACTTGATTTTATTACATCCATTTCCACAACTCAATAGATTAATACTTTCCGTCTGTTAATTCGTCATCGAATATTCGATGCACATTAAAAAACCCTTAAATAGAACCCTTGAGTCAAATTTACACTAGACAAACTAACCCTGGTTAATGAAACCCCAGATATTTCTGGTGTGTAGTGTAAGTGCTGACATGGGGTACAACTAGGGTGACAGTAAAGTGCAATAAAAATGTTAACTTTGTGACCTTGCTTAATGCTTTTTTACCTAAGTGCACATATTCTAGGAAAAAGCTGACCCAGGTTGACCAGTGGGCACATTATTGCTCTTTCTTTGACAGCCAAAAGTCACTTGGTATTGTTTTCAAAGTAAATGACCCTCCGGTGGTCAAAGTGGTATTTTTAACAATTAGTCTGGTGAACAATGCCTGGAAATGTCTTCCTGTATCCCGCCCCTTGTATGGACAACGACTAAAGCTGAGATAAGTGGATTGACAAAGAAAATGACTCAGGATTGCGTTCTTTTACGACATGTTGCGTATGATATTTACGCAGAATAATTGAATTTTGATAATCGCTTTTGCGTAATTGAAAGGGGCATGGGTTGTACGATTGTCATGTGACACAGCGCAGTGGAGTAAAAATTCGCCATAAATAGAACCGTGAAAACGCCCAAACTTCAGAACTTGGCCAGTTTGCGAGAACTGGACATCTGCTTGACAAAACATATGCCAAACAGAGAGAGTTCAAGTTGGAGTGAAGTAAGTGCCAGTTCTTTTTCTGTTTTCTTGCTTTACCTGTTCTCAATTACATATTGTCTATTAAAACATCTTCTGTAGCATCTGCAGCTTTCTTCAAAATGTGATACGATAGCCAAATTTTATAAATAAGTGAGTGAATAATGACGGACTGATTAAAGTTTCAAATTCATCAAATTTTGTCTCTGTGTCTATCAAACTATTTTACAATCACTTTGAGCATGGCAATTCTGCAAACAATTCAAATTATACAAGAACAAGCTTGTGAAATGCTCATTTCATTTTTAGGACTGAATAAGACCTGCATCATGAGAACATTTGTATGCCTCGCCGTCCTTCTTGGACTGGCACTCTGCACCAGTGGTATGTATGCATTACTATAGATAACTTATGTTGATTCACTCATTGTTATTGTGTCTGAAGCAGAATACTCGTGTAGTAGGCAGTTTCCTATATCTAAGCATCAAATTTTAATAAATTTGTAGCAACAACATTGGAAGACCCAGCTGTCAGCGAACAAAAGGATGCTGCACCGGTTGAAGCAAGCAAGAACAGCATAGATTCAGCAGAAACAGACGACGAAAACGAAGAACACGCCGAAGATGAGCCAGAGGAGGAAGAGCCGGCTGAAGAACAACCGGGAGATGAGGAAAGCGAAAACCCAGAGGACGAGTCTAAAGACACAGCCATGGAAGACCTGGAAGATCAAGGTTCGTAACTTTGGTCAGGGCAGAAAAAACTTTGCAAATGTAAAGAAAAGCCAATGCATAAGTGCATAATTGGTATGTTGTATTTAAAGTTTAAAAGATTCTGATAATATTTTCTTTATTGCAGAATCATCCAAAGTTCAAGACACCTTACAAGAAAAAGACCCATTTTGGGGACGTTGGAAAATACCTAATAAGTCCGCTCGCAGAAGATCCGTCCGCAGAAGATCCGTGCGCAGAAGATCAGTTCGCAGAAGATATGTCCGCAGAAGATCAGTTCGCAGAAGATCAGTTCGCAGAAGATCAGTTCGCAGAAGGTCAGTTCGTAGAAGATTCCGCAGAGGATGGTAGTTTCTAGTGAGAAACACTTGATCATTAACGCTGATTACACTTGATTATTAACGCTGATTACACTTGATTATTAACGTTCATTTTGCTAGCATTTATTTTTTCTGTTTATTAGTCCCATGTTATATCACGAGCAATAAGAAATGAAAGTATTCTTTGCCTCAGTACTCCCTCATTTCACACCCAATATATCTGAGTACGTACAACATACACACAACCAACCTTTTAACCCGTCCACTGAAAGCCAACAACGTAGTACCAACGTACTACTTGCTCAATAATTGCTTAAGAGACCAAACTTGGTTTCTTCTCATAGCACATTCATAAAACACGCGGACCCCCGTGTTTTATGAATGGGTTGGTTGAGGCAACAGCCTCAACCAACTTCAGAACAATAATTATTATTGATGATAACGATGAAAATAGTTTGCCGACTTAAATTAACACAGTGTGAAAAGTAATCTGGTGTACTTACAGTGTATCGTTGAAAGGCGCAATTAGTATTGATTCGATGCTGATATCTACATGGGCCTTGGCAATGAGAGTAACTTTGCCACCGTTGGGAATGAAGGAAGCATCCCAAACAGCTATTGCCTGTATGCATCAATTAGAAAAAATTGTTTAATTGCATTTCACTCGGTAATTTTTGCTGCAACATTCCAATGCATGTGAAAAATATATTGCAGCCATATTCACGTCCAAAAGAAGCAAAAAAATATTTGTTATGCTGAGAATATTGCTTGGAACAAAATCAAAACGATTTTCTCAGCCAGTCACATATTTGAACAGTTGCAAAGACTTTGCCCTGGATAGATCAGCTTATTAACCTCGACAGAGAACCTCAACTTAGCATTCTATTGATGGAATATTGCAGCAAATATTGCCTAGTTGTAACCCGGCCTTTTTGGCAAAGTCACATGTCCTGGGGGTAATAAAGTTAAATGGCAAAATTCTTACTTGCTTTCCCTGATTACCAAAGCCAACTGCACACAATTTGCTGCCACTTTGAGAAAAGCTAAAATGCGAGAAAACATCACTGTATTTGGTTTGACATTCACCAATGGATATACCTTTATGAGGGGGGGGGTGTAACAACAAGCTCATTGTCAACAGGGAAGACAGACACAGTGTCGCTTGAATGGGTAAAGTAAATGATTGTCCATTTGGGTCTTTGCACAGTCTTTCATAGATAGGGAAAATAAACAAGTCTAATTTGAAAGGGGGAGACAAGCAAACTTAGTATCGAAGGGGAGACAAGCAAACATAGTTTCGAAGGGGGGGACAAACAAGTTTAGCTTCAAAGGGGAAAAGAGGCAAATCGACAAAAGTGCAAGCAAAACAAATAAAGTGGAGAACAACTTCTACGTCAGCCCCCATCTCTTTAAAATTAAGTGGTGCTATGTAGTGCTGCGAGTGGTGCTGCGTAACCAACCTCAGGCAATACGGGTCGTTGAGATTTGTCTGAAAAACTGCAAGACATTTCTTAGTACTGTATCTCCAAATTCGAGCTATAGAATCTTCGCCCGTTTGAACAGAGGCAAGCAAAGTTGTGTTGCCATTGAATGCTAGCGCCGATACCTGACGACATGAACAAAAATATACAACAAATCATTTACCATACTTGAATAATTGCGGTTATCAAGCTGCAATAAATACCACATAAAAATACAACATAAAAATAAAGCGTGTATTGTAGAATTGTGAAGCACCTGTGGACAGGGTTTTTCAAAC
Source organism: Sanderia malayensis (assembly GCA_013076295.1). Lineage (NCBI taxonomy): Eukaryota > Metazoa > Cnidaria > Scyphozoa > Semaeostomeae > Pelagiidae > Sanderia > Sanderia malayensis. The sequence goes on along the minus strand of RQOL01000657.1, from coordinate 38,588 downwards.
AATCTAGAAATGGGCTCTCTTAGAATTTGACCGGATGTATAATTTTAATGACGTCAGTTTTACCCATTTTTGAAAGACATGTGGCTTATTGTAAGAATGTATAAATAACACCATTAAATATTACTTGATTAGACCTGCTAATGATATATTGGGTTTTGGAATTTGCTAAATTTTTGGAATTTGCTAAATTTTTGGAATTTGCTAAAAGACGTCAGAATTTGGCAATTTTTGAAATACGCCAAAAAAATTGCCAAATGGTCTAAAAAACTCTATCTACTGAAAGTGTATTGTATAAAAGGTGATAACTAACCTTATTTCGTTGTAATTATAAGCTGGATTATTATTATTGGCATCAAAAAATAAACTGGAAAATTGAAGTGGCATTATACTCTGGCTTGGTGTCTGTTGCACGTTCGATTTTTACAAGGGAAACAGTGTTTGTTAGAATAGTCTCTCGACATCAAGAAAAGAAAAACACGCGGACTGAATTTTAAGAGCAACATTTGTTAAAAACAAGGCGCATTCGACAGCCGTCTAAATGGAAAAAACTAGTAAGGGTGTTTGGGGTGGGTGTAAAGAAAAAATTTTCGATGAATTAAAGATGTGACTTCCTACCTTTTCGTTGTGGCCCAAAAGAAAGCTCTGCTTTTCTGTTTCCACGTTCAATGAAACAATGGCGGAATGGCATGGGTACACAAGTTCGGCGTTGTCTCTTGTCCAAAGTAACTAAAATAGTATGAAAAATAAGATATATTAAAAAATTAATTAGCAAAAGTATAACACCAATTCCATGCTTTGAGGCAGTTTGACAATTTGCTTACCAATTAAAGAATAAAGAGTGTAAACATAACTGGCATTTAAATTACCAAATCGAGAACTCACCGTTTTGGTGTTTGCACCCCCAAAACCAACAATCTGAGCCAACTTAAGAATTGGATCCGGTTGGAGGCTCTGTAAAACAATAAAAGAGCCAAGGAAACCAATTACAATGGGAGTATTACACATGCGAACTTCTACAGGATGGGCCACAAAAAGTAACACCCAAACAAAATATTTTTTAAGAAAAGCATCTTATGAACAATTTTTCGCAAGTTTTTGCTATACAATATTCAACTCAAATAAAATTGAGAAAGCTTGGAGAAGAAAGAAAAATATTTCTGAATTTCCTAACAAAAACTCCTAACTCAACGACACAACATAATTACAAATATTTATGCACAAAATGTCTTTTCAGCGGAATACGTTTTTTCATAAGATGCATTTTCTACAAAATATTATGTTAGGGGCGTTACTTTTTTTGGCTCACCCTGTATTTTCGGATAAAAATACAGAGGTATTAATCCTAGACCACACTACAAAAAATTTCAATGTTTTTCTTTAGTATTCAAAATATGCAGAGTAGCTTTCAATCAACTACGTTATTTACCTTCACGTTAGCAACAATCGATATTGGATCGCTTGGCGTTGAAGGTAGTTCTGTTGAGTAAGACCTTACAATTTGCTTGTTAATATTTTCCTTCTGCAAGAAGACAAAAACCATGGAATAATTATGTTCGACTTCATAAGTCAAGATGAAAACCCCTAAAGATACCTCAGGATAGCACTGAAATGTGCTGAAACAAAATCAGACAGAAACACATGCATATTGCATCAGCACAGCTTTGCTTCAGCAAAAATAAATATTCCTCTTTTCAATTGTAACATTTCTTGCAATACTTAAACCAATCGTTAAATCTCTTTGCCGCTCCTCTCCTGCATAAGATTAATCAGTCCCTATCTGCCATTTGCAATAATAGCAAGGCAATGGAATAATGGCACCATAAAACACAACTGTATAACATAAGCTATTCGAAGATAAATGGGTGTAATTGATATCTACCCTGTCAGGTTTATCCTCAATGACGACGTCTTTATCGGGAAATGCGTACACATCTACTCCATTATTTTTCATTGAGTCATCAAAGGAATTGTTAATGCCTACCTCAGGTAAAGAAACTGCGAGCCTCTTTTCCTGATAATCAATAGAAGAAAAGAGATATTGCACATTGCTATATTTGTTTGCAAACATGTTATATGTTAGAGAATGCGTACTGTGTAAATCGCATTATGATTATTGCAAATCACGACAAACAAACGCCCGCTGTATGTGTGATTCAATTACCCCCAGGGAAATTGTGAACTTCCATTGCCATGAATGCAGGAAATACTCCCTCCAGGGAGATAACCATCTGATAACGGTGACGGTGATTTGTTTAAATGTTACGTCGTAAGGATGAGGCTCACCTGAAGACTGTGCTTAGACATGAGCTTATCAACCAGAGCAACTCTTGCTTTTATAGGGTCTCTTGAATAATTCTAAAACAAAACGATGATGCAATCATATTCTTATACAATAATTAACTAATTGACAAGAAAGGGGCCAATAAGGATAACACTAGAAAAATCGTAGTAATGCAAAAATGGAAAAACCATGGATAATGCAGCATGGGAGAGAGAAAAGACAATTGACAATTTTCGCAAAAAAGAAAATATAAAGCATGCAGAAAATGTAAAGCAGGAATGAATAAAAAATGTAGGACAATGAAGAATTAAATGATTGATTCAACAACAACTAAGAGAAAAGAGTATAATGTTGCACCAAAGCATACATGAATGCACTCTCAGGAGGGAGTGAATTCTAATAAACAAGCTAGAAAGGACATAAAATTGAAGATAAAAAATGCTTCAAATACAAATAGTGTATGTATTGGAAGGTCTATATCTAAAGAGAGGTTAGATAGAGCAAAACTCACTTGTGAAACATATTGAGTTGCAGAATAGCGAGTTTTGTTTCTTCTTGACTTCTGGTGTGGCTGCTTTTGAATTTCCTTGTCTGCTTGAATTATGTCTCTCCTTGGACTCATTGCACCAAGTTGGCCTGAAAAAGAATTGCTTAATCAATGACTCAGTTAACCAATCCATTAAGCCTGTGAAAGTAAACCAACAAATCATAGTATATATGTGACCAAAAATTAGACTAGCCCATAAGATATTGATATCCATAATAACATAAAACAATTATAGACAATTATAGGTGCAGTGCACATGACATGATTCACGTTACCACAACATGCAGAACAGGCCATTTTTACACCTTACTTTTTAATGTAACTAATTGTATAATCAATCACATTAAGATTGTGGCAGTATGTAGTTGTAAAAATCAAAAGTATAACAGCAAGCACATATGCCTAACACTGAAATCACGCAGCTTGAGCTTACCATCAAATCAGTACATTCAATTCAGCATACTTGTAATGCAGCATACACTAGCACTTTGATTCACAATTACTGGAAAGGTGATTCAAAAACTTACTGGCTGTTTGATTTTTCAGGCTCTTTGGTAACCCTGGAATGACATCGTGACCCGTCGTGACATCAGATGGAAACTTAACAAAGTCGTACCGTTTTTGCCATTCACTCAGATCGCTTGATGGAAAGCTCATCTCTCGAGGTAATGGCACAAACCCATGGCTTATCAACCCTGCAAACAAAATGGAAAATTGATGTAATTGAAATTAGCATCTCAATTACCAAGGATCATATCAACACCAGCTGTGAAAACTAGCAATTTAAAATAGAGTCATGGGCATTTAAGGACCTATTTCATGTGTTTTTCTTTCCAGTTTCATATAATAAAATAGAGGATGATATGATAAAATATCTGTTCTCTAATTACCTCTAAAGTTTCCACTTAAATTATGCTGTTAGAAATATGCCACTGCATATTACGGAGTGTACGGACAAGCAACAACAAGATATTACACTTGAAAATGAGTAGATATTACACTAACCTTTTTTTCTAGCAATTTTCATTGATACACCTGGCTGATAGTTTGTGTCACTTGTAAACACATTCTTCAAGAACATATTTGCACAGAGTCTGATAGTCTTTAAATAAGCATACTTTCTGTTCAAGTAAACTGAAAGGATGTAATGAAGATCCAAACATAGCAAAGTCCATCTCGAAGACACTGGAGCATTGCCAACTTTGGCTGGTAAAAATGAATATATGAATTCAGAATGATGAGCATTGTCTCTTAAGTCAGTGATAGATTAGGGTATGATGTATAAAAACATCAAGAATCCACATTCAGCCCATCACAAGAAACTTACATTCAAGGGAAACTTCACAAGCTATGGCATCTTCGACAGAGCCAGGAGGTGGATTTGATATGAATGGAAATTGTAGCCATGTTGATGTTGATTTAAATTCTTTAAATAGGTTTGAAAAAGATATCCTAATTATGAGCCCATCAGCTGTAGCTACATCCAAATGAACAATAAAGTACTTTGTAGCAATGGGCTTGAATAATATATACAGGTAATGGCCAGTGAGAGCAAATGATTGTGAGCTGGCTTTAGGAAACTGTATGTAATTTCCAGCAGGAACTGAGCCAGAAATTCTATACACAGTACATTTCAACAGTTTATCCTGAAAAATTGATCGGCATATCATTATATCATGAACAACATATATATCATTATCATCATTACCTTCATTATCATATGATATTGGGATAACCAAGAAAAATTATAAAAACTATGATCAGATAATGTGAATTTGTATGCGTTGCATTTACCATAACAGTTGACACATCTCCTTCTCGTGAGGATTTTTTCCACTCATCAATTTTGAAATGTTTAAAAATGTTTACGTAGGGCTGCTGCCACACTACAAAGGTAGATACACAAATTAAGTGTCACGCTTTGTAAAGTTCTAAGTTGTACCTATTATAAAAACCTTTAAACTATTCCTGTAGGGAGGGGCAAAGCAAAAGAAAGCCTTTTCTGGTTCATGATTGAATAAAAATTACTGAAAATACTACCCTGAAACGATAACGCTTTTAATCTGCCAGATAATTACAATAACTATGTCATATACTTGTTATTTACAAATCACGTCAATGAGTGCAGGGGGTGTGTGTGTGTCCGAGAATAGATGGGCCACAAACGGGCCGAAGTTGGATTATTGACTATTATGGTCGGATCCAAATGTTAAAAAGCAATAAGAGCTTGCTGAGCGAAAGTAGTTTGATAACTTGATATGTGGGCAAATTCAAAATAACATATATAAATAATGCTTACGTCTGCCAGCCATTTTGGTCGAAAACAACCGTTCAAAACAAAAAATAGATTTCACTTCAACATCATATCCTGATTGTCAATAAAATAAAGTTACGCGCCTTTTTCTTGATCACTACCACCTTTGCATCCCTGTGGTCAAAAGCAGGGCACGTTACTTTAGTGGGACTGCCGTCTCCACTCAAGAGGTTCACAAGTTTCACTACAATTTCTTTCAATTCAGTTTCTAATTATAATAACATTCGAGAATATTTCAAAAATTTAGAGGATGCTGTAATTGCCGTGATTTAACTGTATTATGTAGTACTGTTGTGTTTGTGTCTCCTTTGATGCTGGTTAATTGCAATGCACTTTAAGCAAATTAAGCATGGTTAGTGTTTCAAAGAAATGATTTTACTAACAATGAATGTTGAGTCAGCAGTTTTGGCATAACCATAACAATAATTTCGAAGAAACGAATACCTGGCATCAGCTTCCTTGGGGGGGGGGGTGCGTGTTAAAGTGTCCCTACTGCATTTTGTATGTTTCTCCATTCAGTAAAATTCGGTACGCTAATTTCAGGTTTGAAAATTATTTTTAAATCTGATGCCTAGTTCACGAGTACACGCTTTTTTTATAAGGAACCTAGCTTGGGCCTAGTTCTTTAAGTTCCTTATTTTGAGACCTATTTTGACCACTTTGTAGTTCTAAAATTTCCTTAATAGTTCCTTAATTTTAAGTTCGCATTTAGTGGACATAATTAGTACAGACGCAAGAAAAGCATTCAAATTCAAGGTTTTGCTATAAACTTGTGAAAAGATAACGGGTTAAAACATGAAGAAGCTTCATATAATGTAAAAGTACTGAAAATCAATGGAACCGGCTTCCTAATTGTAAATTGTGCGGAGTAGGTTCCTTATCAACGGTTCCTTATAAAAAAAGCGTGTAATCACTTGGGAACGTGTCAGTATTTTTTTTTCATTTCAACATTTCAACATTCATCATTTGTAGAGATGATACGGTCAGCTTCTTGTTTATTCTGTTCATTTCAACATTTCGTTGCAACATTTCATCATTTTTGCCATTTCCGTGACACGCTTTTGGGACTGGGTCGAGTCCACCATGACATCATAGTGGGAAGCCCGTTTTGTCTCAGACACATAGACATCATAGTACAAGCACTTTGATCAGCATGAAACGAGGAGGAAAAATGCAAAAAACGAGGGGGACACGGCACCGGACGAGCGAACCATAGACCGAACATTTCGAATCTTGCGTTATAAATTTATTAGGGGTTTTTATGTGCTCAAATCTTGGCAATTATAATGGAAGCTAATGATTTATCACAGTATTTCGTCAAATTGTAATATGTGAAATTGTATTATAAAAAACTATAATAATAAGCTTGCTAATAATGCAAACATAAATATTATTCCAACAAAAATAGCTTATTACAGAATACAGTGTCTCAGGGCGAAATAAAAACTACGTTCACTTCAGACGCCGTGCCAAAGCGGCGCAAGCACGACGAAGCACGACGCTTGCAGTAAGCATTAATAACACCCTAGTAGAGTACCTGGGATTTGTTCTGGGAAACGATAATGTATCTTGCTCAGATAGTTACAGTACGATTTTCTATCCGTGCTGTAGCTATCTGAGCTAGACAGCCTGTGGACGGCTATAATAATATATAGTAAATCCTCGAATAAGCCCCCGGGGACTTATGTGCAAAAACTAAATTTTAGCCTGATTATTGTTGAATATTAAGCAAAATAAAAGCTATACAATGCAGCCAATCAATAATATTATTGGCTTAAACTTGCTGCTATTTGCAATACATTCACTAAACAACTTCAATTTCTGGAAACTTGGGCTCAATTTCACTGCAAATGATTATCAGGATGGGGGCTGATTCGAGAGAAGGGCTTATTCAAACGTGGGGGCTTATTCGAGGATTTACGGTACTTCACTCCAACTTGAACTCTCTCTGTTTGGCAAATGTTTTGTCAAGCAGATGTCCAGCTCTCGCAAACTGGCCAAGTTCTGAAGTTTGGGCGTGTTTACAGTTCCATTTATGGCGAATACATTCCTGCTCGACTGGGCTGTGACACATGACAATCATACAACCCATGCTCCTTTCAATTAGGCAAAAAACGATTATCAAGGTAGAAATATTCTGCATAAATATCTTACGCAACATGTCGTAAAAAAACGTAATCCTGAGTCATTTTCTTTGTCTGTCTACTTATCTCAGCTTTAGTCATTGTCAATACAAACAAAGGCCAAGATATAAAAAGATATATCCGTCAATTATTCACATTATGGACCAGAAATGCCTTTGAAATATCATTAAATACCATTACTTTTAAAAAAAATACCAAGTTACGTTTGGCTGACGAATAAACAGCATAGTTTAACACAAACTAATTGTTTTGTTTTGTTGGAATAATATTCATCTTTGCATTATTAGCAAGCTTATTATTATAGCTTTTTATAATACAATTTGACGAAATAATGTGATAAATCATAGCTTCCATTACAATTGCCAAGATTTCAGCACATAAAAACCCCTAATAAATTTATGACGCAAGATTCGAAATGTTCGGTCTATGGTTCGCTCGTCCGGTGTCGTGTCCCTCTCGTTTTTTGCACTTTTCCTCCTCGTTTCATGTCGTTTTCCACGCGTTTTGTGTCTTTTCATGACGTTTTATGTGTTAGCAACTACGCAACAAACTGTTGTGAAGTAAATCATATGTTCGGACGCCGTCCACGGGCTGTCGGCGAGCTTCCGCAAACGCCTTCGGTAATACAAAAACAACTTCTTCAGTTTTTGTAGATATTTGTAATAAGTGTGTTTTCTTTGCTCCCGACCTCAAACTCTACAACACAAACTACGTAATTTCACGTTCAGCACCTTTACGGGTCCATAGTCAAGCTGTAAAATTTGATGGCATCAAATAGAATTAACTTGATTTTATTACATCCATTTCCACAACTCAATAGATTAATACTTTCCGTCTGTTAATTCGTCATCGAATATTCGATGCACATTAAAAAACCCTTAAATAGAACCCTTGAGTCAAATTTACACTAGACAAACTAACCCTGGTTAATGAAACCCCAGATATTTCTGGTGTGTAGTGTAAGTGCTGACATGGGGTACAACTAGGGTGACAGTAAAGTGCAATAAAAATGTTAACTTTGTGACCTTGCTTAATGCTTTTTACCTAAGTGCACATATTCTAGGAAAAAGCTGACCCAGGTTGACCAGTGGGCACATTATTGCTCTTTCTTTGACAGCCAAAAGTCACTTGGTATTGTTTTCAAAGTAAATGACCCTCCGGTGGTCAAAGTGGTATTTTTAACAATTAGTCTGGTGAACAATGCCTGGAAATGTCTTCCTGTATCCCGCCCCTTGTATGGACAACGACTAAAGCTGAGATAAGTGGATTGACAAAGAAAATGACTCAGGATTGCGTTCTTTTACGACATGTTGCGTATGATATTTACGCAGAATAATTGAATTTTGATAATCGCTTTTGCGTAATTGAAAGGGGCATGGGTTGTACGATTGTCATGTGACACAGCGCAGTGGAGTAAAAATTCGCCATAAATAGAACCGTGAAAACGCCCAAACTTCAGAACTTGGCCAGTTTGCGAGAACTGGACATCTGCTTGACAAAACATATGCCAAACAGAGAGAGTTCAAGTTGGAGTGAAGTAAGTGCCAGTTCTTTGTTCTGTTTCTCTTGCTTTACCTGTTCTCAATTACATATTGTCTATTAAAACAGCTTCTGTAGCATCTGCAGCTTTCTTCAAAATGTGATACGATAGCCAAATTTTGTAAATAAGTGAGTGAATAATGACGGACTGATTAAAGTTTCAAATTCATCAAATTTTGTCTCTGTGTCTATCAAACTATTTTACAATCACTTTGAGCATGGCAATTCTGCAAACAATTCAAATTATACAAGAACAAGCTTGTGAAATGCTCATTTCATTTTTAGGACTGAATAAGACCTGCATCATGAGAACATTTGTATGCCTCGCCGTCCTTCTTGGACTGGCACTCTGCATCAGTGGTATGTATGCATTACTATAGATAACCTTGATGTTGATTCACTCATTGTTATTGTGTCTGAAGCAGAATACTCGTGTAGTAGGCAGTTTCCTATATCTAAGCATCAAATTTTAATAAATTTGTAGCAACAACATTGGAAGACCCAGCTGTCAGCGAACAAAAGGATGCTGCACCGGTTGAAGCAAGCAAGAACAGCATAGATTCAGCAGAAACAGACGACGAAAACGAAGAACACGCCGAAGATGAGCCAGAGGAGGAAGAGCCGGCTGAAGAACAACCGGGAGATGAGGAAAGCGAAAACCCAGAGGACGAGTCTAAAGACACAGCCATGGAAGACCTGGAAGATCAAGGTTCGTAACTTTGGTCAGGGCAGAAAAAACTTTGCAAATGTAAAGAAAAGCCAATGCATAAGTGCATAATTGGTATGTTGTATTTAAAGTTTAAAAGATTCTGATAATATTTTCTTTATTGCAGAATCATCCAAAGTTCAAGACACCTTACAAGAAAAAGACCCATTTTGGGGACGTTGGAAAATACCTAATAAGTCCGCTCGCAGAAGATCCGTCCGCAGAAGATCCGTGCGCAGAAGATCAGTTCGCAGAAGATATGTCCGCAGAAGATCAGTTCGCAGAAGATCAGTTCGCAGAAGATCAGTTCGCAGAAGGTCAGTTCGTAGAAGATTCCGCAGAGGATGGTAGTTTCTAGTGAGAAACACTTGATCATTAACGCTGATTACACTTGATTATTAACGCTGATTACACTTGATTATTAACGTTCATTTTGCTAGCATTTATTTTTTCTGTTTATTAGTCCCATGTTATATCACGAGCAATAAGAAATGAAAGTATTCTTTGCCTCAGTACTCCCTCATTTCACACCCAATATATCTGAGTACGTACAACATACACACAACCAACCTTTTAACCCGTCCACTGAAAGCCAACAACGTAGTACCAACGTACTACTTGCTCAATAATTGCTTAAGAGACCAAACTTGGTTTCTTCTCATAGCACATTCATAAAACACGCGGACCCCCGTGTTTTATGAATGGGTTGGTTGAGGCAACAGCCTCAACCAACTTCAGAACAATAATTATTATTGATGATAACGATGAAAATAGTTTGCCGACTTAAATTAACACAGTGTGAAAAGTAATCTGGTGTACTTACAGTGTATCGTTGAAAGGCGCAATTAGTATTGATTCGATGCTGATATCTACATGGGCCTTGGCAATGAGAGTAACTTTGCCACCGTTGGGAATGAAGGAAGCATCCCAAACAGCTATTGCCTGTATGCATCAATTAGAAAAAATTGTTTAATTGCATTTCACTGGGTAATTTTTGCTGCAACATTCCAATGCATGTGAAAAATATATTGCAGCCATATTCACGTCCAAAAGAAGCAAAAAAATATTTGTTACTGCTGAGAATATTGCTTGGAACAAAATCAAAACGATTTTCTCAGCCAGTCACATATTTGAACAGTTGCAAAGATTTTGCCCTGGATAGATCAGCTTATTAACCTCGACAGAGAACCTCGACTTAGCATTCTATTGATGGAATATTGCAGCAAATATTGCCTAGTTGTAACCCGGCCTTTTTGGCAAAGTCACATGTCCTGGGGGTAATAAAGTTAAATGGCAAAATTCTTACTTGCTTTCCCTGATTACCAAAGCCAACTGCACACAATTTGCTGCCACTTTGAGAAAAGCTAAAATGCGAGAAAACATCACTGTATTTGGTTTGACATTCACCAATGGATATACCTTTATGAGGGGGGGGGTGTAACAACAAGCTCATTGTCAACAGGGAAGACAGACACAGTGTCGCTTGAATGGGTAAAGTAAATGATTGTCCATTTGGGTCTTTGCACAGTCTTTCATAGATAGGGAAAATAAACAAGTCTAATTTGAAAGGGGGAGACAAGCAAACTTAGTATCGAAGGGGGAGACAAGCAAACATAGTTTCGAAGGGGGGGACAAACAAGTTTAGCTTCAAAGGGGAAAAGAGGCAAATCGACAAAAGTGCAAGCAAAACAAATAAAGTGGAGAACAACTTCTACGTCAGCCCCCATCTCTTTAAAATTAAGTGGTGCTATGTAGTGCTGCGAGTGGTGCTGCGTAGTGCGTAACCAACCTCAGGCAATACGGGTCGTTGAGATTTGTCTGAAAAACTGCAAGACATTTCTTAGTACTGTATCTCCAAATTCGAGCTATAGAATCTTCGCCCGTTTGAACAGAGGCAAGCAAAGTTGTGTTGCCATTGAATGCTAGCGCCGATACCTGACGACATGAACAAAAATATACAACAAATCATTTACCATACTTGAATAATTGCGGTTATCAATGCTGCAATAAATACCACATAAAAATACAACATAAAAATAAAGCGTGTATTGTAGAATTGTGAAGCACCTGTAGACAGGGTTTTTCAAACAATCTAGAAATGGGCTCTCTTAGATTTTGACCGGATGTATAATTTTAATGACGTCAGTTTTACCCATTTTTGAAAGACATGTGGCTTATTGTAAGAATGTATAAATAACACCATTAAATATTACTTGATTAGACCTGCTAATGATATATTGGGTTTTGGAATTTGCTAAATTTTTGGAATTTGCTAAATTTTTGGAATTTGCTAAAAGACGTCAGAATTTGGCAATTTTTGAAATACGCCAAAAAAATTGCCAAATGGTCTAAAAAACTCTATCTACTGAAAGTGTATTGTATAAAAGGTGATAACTAACCTTATTTCGTTGTAATTATAAGCTGGATTATTATTATTGGCATCAAAAAATAAACTGGAAAATTGAAGTGGCATTATACTCTGGCTTGGTGTCTGTTGCACGTTCGATTTTTACAAGGGAAACAGTGTTTGTTAGAATAGTCTCTCGACATCAAGAAAAGAAAAACACGCGGACTGAATTTTAAGACAACATTTGTTAAAAACAAGGCGCATTCGACAGCCGTCTAAATGGAAAAAACTAGTAAGGGTGTTTGGGGTGGGTGTAAAGAAAAAATTTTTCGATGAATTAAAGATGTGACTTCCTACCTTTTCGTTGTGGCCCAAAAGAAAGCTCTGCTTTTCTGTTCCCACGTTCAATGAAACAATGGCGGAATGGCATGGGTACACAAGTTCAGCGTTGTCTCTTGTCCAAAGTAACTAAAATAGTATGAAAAATAAGATATATTAAAAAATTAATTAGCAAAAGTATAACACCAATTCCATGCTTTGAGGCAGTTTGACAATTTGCTTACCAATTAAAGAATAAAGAGTGTAAACATAACTGGCATTTAAATTACCAAATCGAGAACTCACCGTTTTGGTGTTTGCACCCCCAAAACCAACAATCTGAGCCAACTTAAGAATTGGATCCGGTTGGAGGCTCTGTAAAACAATAAAAGAGCCAATGAAACCAATTACAATGGGAGTATTACACATGCGAACTTCTACAAGATGGGCCACAAAAAGTAACACCCAAACAAAATATTTTTTAAGAAAAGCATCTTATGAACAATTTTTCGCGAGTTTTTGCTATACAATATTCAACTCAAATAAAATTGAGAAAGGTTGGAGAAGAAAGAAAAATATTTCTGAATTTCCTAACAAAAACTCCTAACTCAACGACACAACATAATTACAAATATTTATGCACAAAATGTCTTTTCAGCGGAATACGTTTTTTCATAAGATGCATTTTCTACAAAATATTATGTTAGGGGCGTTACTTTTTTTGGCTCACCCTGTATTTTCGGATAAAAATACAGAGATATTAATCCTAGACCACACTACAAAAAATCTCAATGTTCTTCTTTAGTATTCAAGATATGCAGAGTAGCTTTCAATCATCTACGTTATTTACCTTCACGTTAGCAACAATCGATATTGGATCGCTTGGCGTTGAAGGTAGTTCTGTTGAGTAAGACCTTACAATTTGCTTGTTAATATTTTCCTTCTGCAAGAAGACAAAAACCATGGAACAATTATGTTCGACTTCATAAGTCAAGATGAAAACCCCTAAAGATACCTCAGGATAGCACTGAAATGTGCTGAAACAAAATCAGACAGAAACACATGCATATTGCATCAGCACAGCTTTGCTTCAGCAAAAATTAAAATTCCTCTTTTCAATTGTAACATTTCTTGCAATACTTAAACCAATCGTTAAATCTCTTTGCCGCTCCTCTCCTGCATAAGATTAATCAGTCCCTATCTGCCATTTGCAATAATAGCAAGGCAATGGAATAATGGCACCATAAAACACAACTGTATAACATAAGCTATTCGAAGATAAATGGGTGTAATTGATATCTACCCTGTCAGGTTTATCCTCAATGACGACGTCTTTATCGGGAAATGCGTACACATCTACTCCATTATTTTTCATTGAGTCATCAAAGGAATTGTTAATGCCTATCTCAGGTAAAGAAACTGCGAGCCTCTTTTCCTGATAATCAATAGAAGAAAAGAGATATTGCACATTGCTATATTTGTTTGCAAACATGTTATATGTTAGAGAATGCGTACTGTGTAAATCGCATTATGATTATTGCAAATCACGACAAACAAACGCCCGCTGTATGTGTGATTCAATTACCCCCAGGGAAATTGTGAACTTCCATTGCCATGAATGCAGGAAATACTCCCTCCAGGGAGATAACCATCTGATAACGGTGACGGGTGATTTGTTTAAATGTTACGTCGTAAGGATGGGGCTCACCTGAAGACTGTGCTTAGACATGAGCTTATCAACCAGAGCAACTCTTGCTTTTATAGGGTCTCTTGAATAATTCTAAAACAAAACGATGATGCAATCATATTCTTATACAATAATTAACTAATTGACAAGAAAGGGGCCAATAAGGATAACACTAGAAAATCGTAGTAATGCAAAAATGGAAAAACCATGGATAATGCAGCATGGGAGAGAGAAAAGACAATTGACAATTTTCGCAAAAAAGAAAATATAAAGCATGCAGAAAATGTAAAGCAGGAATGAATAAAAAATGTAGGACAATGAAGAATTAAATGATTGATTCAACAACAACTAAGAGAAAAGAGTATAATGTTGCACCAAAGCATACATGAATGCACTCTCAGGAGGGAGTGAATTCTAATAAACAAGCTAGAAAGGACATAAAATTGAAGATAAAAAATGCTTCAAATACAAATAGTGTATGTATTGGAAGGTCTATATCTAAAGAGAGGTTAGATAGAGCAAAACTCACTTGTGAAACATATTGAGTTGCAGAATAGCGAGTTTTGTTTCTTCTTGACTTCTGGTGTGGCTGCTTTTGAATTTCCTTGTCTGCTTGAATTATGTCTCTCCTTGGACTCATTGCACCAAGTTGGCCTGAAAAAGAATTGCTTAATCAATGACTCAGTTAACCAATCCATTAAGCCTGTGAAAGTAAACCAACAAATCATAGTATATATGTGACCAAAAATTAGACTAGCCCATAAGATATTGATATCCATAATAACATAAAACAATTATAGACAATTATAGGTGCAGTGCACATGACATGATTCACGTTACCACAACATGCAGAACAGGCCATTTTTACACCTTACTTTTTAATGTAACTAATTGTATAATCAATCACATTAAGATTGTGGCAGTATGTAGTTGTAAAAATCAAAAGTATAACAGCAAGCACATATGCCTAACACTGAAATCACGCAGCTTGAGCTTACCATCAAATCAGTACATTCAATTCAGCATACTTGTAATGCAGCATACACTAGCACTTTGATTCACAATTACTGGAAAGGTGATTCAAAAACTTACTGGCTGTTTGATTTTTCAGGCTCTTTGGTAACCCTGGAATGACATCGTGACCCGTCGTGACATCAGATGGAAACTTAACAAAGTCGTACCGTTTTTGCCATTCACTCAGATCGCTTGATGGAAAGCTCATCTCTCGAGGTAATGGCACAAACCCATGGCTTATCAACCCTGCAAACAAAATGGAAAATTGATGTAATTGAAATTAGCATCTCAATTACCAAGGATCATATCAACACCAGCTGTGAAAACTAGCAATTTAAAATAGAGTCATGGGCATTTAAGGACCTATTTCATGTGTTTTTCTTTCCAGTTTCATATAATAAAATAGAGGATGATATGATAAAATATCTGTTCTCTAATTACCTCTAAAGTTTCCACTTAAATTATGCTGTTAGAAATATGCCACTGCATATTACGGAGTGTACGGACAAGCAACAACAAGATATTACACTTGAAAATGAGTAGATATTACACTAACCTTTTTTTCTAGCAATTTTCATTGATACACCTGGCTGATAGTTTGTGTCACTTGTAAACACATTCTTCAAGAACATATTTGCACAGAGTCTGATAGTCTTTAAATAAGCATACTTTCTGTTCAAGTAAACTGAAAGGATGTAATGAAGATCCAAACATAGCAAAGTCCATCTCGAAGACACTGGAGCATTGCCAACTTTGGCTGGTAAAAATGAATATATGAATTCAGAATGATGAGCATTGTCTCTTAAGTCAGTGATAGATTAGGGTATGATGTATAAAAACATCAAGAATCCACATTCAGCCCATCACAAGAAACTTACATTCAAGGGAAACTTCACAAGCTATGGCATCTTCGACAGAGCCAGGAGGTGGATTTGATATGAATGGAAATTGTAGCCATGTTGATGTTGATTTAAATTCTTTAAATAGGTTTGAAAAAGATATCCTAATTATGAGCCCATCAGCTGTAGCTACATCCAAATGAACAATAAAGTACTTTGTAGCAATGGGCTTGAATAATATATACAGGTAATGGCCAGTGAGAGCAAATGATTGTGAGCTGGCTTTAGGAAACTGTATGTAATTTCCAGCAGGAACTGAGCCAGAAATTCTATACACAGTACATTTCAACAGTTTATCCTGAAAAATTGATCGGCATATCATTATATCATGAACAACATATATATCATTATCATCATTACCTTCATTATCATATGATATTGGGATAACCAAGAAAAATTATAAAAACTATGATCAGATAATGTGAATTTGTATGCGTTGCATTTACCATAACAGTTGACACATCTCCTTCTCGTGAGGATTTTTTCCACTCATCAATTTTGAAATGTTTAAAAATGTTTACGTAGGGCTGCTGCCACACTACAAAGGTAGATACACAAATTAAGTGTCACGCTTTGTAAAGTTCTAAGTTGTACCTATTATAAAAACCTTTAAACTATTCCTGTAGGGAGGGGCAAAGCAAAAGAAAGCCTTTTCTGGTTCATGATTGAATAAAAATTACTGAAAATACTACCCTGAAACGATAACGCTTTTAATCTGCCAGATAATTACAATAACTATGTCATATACTTGTTATTTACAAATCACGTCAATGAGTGCAGGGGTGTGTGTGTGTCCGAGAATAGATGGGCCACAAACGGGCCGAAGTTGGATTATTGACTATTATGGTCGGATCCAAATGTTAAAAAGCAATAAGAGCTTGCTGAGCGAAAGTAGTTTGATAACTTGATATGTGGGCAAATTCAAAATAACATATATAAATAATGCTTACGTCTGCCAGCCATTTTGGTCGAAAACAACCGTTCAAAACAAAAAATAGATTTCACTTCAACATCATATCCTGATTGTCAATAAAATAAAGTTACGCGCCTTTTTCTTGATCACTACCACCTTTGCATCCCTGTGGTCAAAAGCAGGGCACGTTACTTTAGTGGGACTGCCGTCTCCACTCAAGAGGTTCACAAGTTTCACTACAATTTCTTTCAATTCAGTTTCTAATTATAATAACATTCGAGAATATTTCAAAAATTTAGAGGATGCTGTAATTGCCGTGATTTAACTGTATTATGTAGTACTGTTGTGTTTGTGTCTCCTTTGATGCTGGTTAATTGCAATGCACTTTAAGCAAATTAAGCATGGTTAGTGTTTCAAAGAAATGATTTTACTAACAATGAATGTTGAGTCAGCAGTTTTGGCATAACCATAACAATAATTTCGAAGAAACGAATACCTGGCATCAGCTTCCTTGGGGGGGGGGTGCGTGTTAAAGTGTCCCTACTGCATTTTGTATGTTTCTCCATTCAGTAAAATTCGGTACGCTAATTTCAGGTTTGAAAATTATTTTTAAATCTGATGCCTAGTTCACGAGTACACGCTTTTTTTATAAGGAACCTACAATCCTGGCCAAAAATGCTGGAACGCTACTAATATTTTCATTCCGTTCTGCAAAATTTTCTCCCCTCCCCCCGATACAATGTTGATCTTTGTTCACTGTGTCTATTTTTCAGCGGGTAATCGCTATTCACGAGTATGCTACATGCCTTACAACCAACAACCAACATTGTTTTTTGGGGGGAGGGGAGGGAGAGGTACCTGACAAGCATTTGTTGTTTGTGCTCTAAGAGGCCGCGTATTGTGTTTCAGTTAGCAATATTTTCAACCGTTCCAAGTCTTTTTGGCAAGGATTGTCTCTTACTACTGAATTGAAAATTTTTGTTTTTACTTGCAGCTACATAAGTTATATCACCAAATAACAAGCGTGGATTACATTTGTTGATAATAGATGTATTATGAATGATCATATTTAAAAAATGACGTCATTTTTGACCACACCCTGCTTTTGACGGTCATTTCCCTGTGCATGGCAAAGCCCAACACTGCATGTTTTGCTTGCATGAAATTCTGCAGTAATATGATGGATAATGGAGTTTATAAGTTTAGTATTATCATTTTCATGAAATATATTCCAACTGTCTAACAAATGGGCTTAAGCAGGAAGTTGCATGTGCGGGAGAATAGACACAAAGTAATGACGACAGTATGCGGCAAGAGATAGTTGATGCCGTTCCAGCACTCAATGCACTGTAAATATCCACACGTTGCTAACTGAGTTGACTTTACTGGCAGGGATAATAATTTCTTTAGTTTCGATGCCTCTGTAACACGAGTGGACGTATAGATAAGATGGCTTGCAATAATAATGATGAAATTATGAGTAACGAGGAAGATTTCGAGCCAGAACAGTTAGCTGTCAAAATGAAAAGACAGGCGTACTTAGTAACTTGGAGCAGAGCAAATACAACTGAGTACGATAAGAAAAGATTTGCAGAGGCAGTGACATCTGCATTTGCAGAAGTGACGTCATCTTCAATTAAGCATTGGTGTTGCTGTGTAGAAGAGCATCAAGATGGCACGCCACATTATCATATGGCTGTTTTATTAGACAGGCCAACACGTTGGAGCCGTGTAAGACAGCATATTCAGCAAACCCATGGTATTACTGTAAACTTCTCTGGGCATGGCGGGTACTATAGTGCGTACAACTACGTGAAGAAGGAAGACAGGCATGTGCTTTACAGTGATTCTCACCCAGATGTAGTTGTGAAGCCAAAGACCTATGCAGCAACAAATGTGAAGGTGACCAAAAAATGGAAAAAAAAGGAAAACGCATGGGGAAGCTAGAGGTTGCTGAACTGATTGTGAAAAACAGCATTCGCGATAGAATTCACCTTCTGCAGCATGCTAATGCACTGAGAAAAGAAGGACAACCCGCCTTGTACAAATTTTGCATTGAAAGGTCTACAAAGACCATTGTAGAATTTATTGCAACTGTGTGGGATGCTGAAACAGCAGAACAGACCTTGCAGAGACAGAACATGCTGAGAATGGAGATTCTAACCAATGCCCTCGATAAGCCCTGCATTTGTGATAGGCAATGGCTAAAGTGTGCTACCGAAGTGTTGGAGCGGAATGGCATTGATGTCGCAGATTTTTCTAAGGCAGTAAAGGATCTTCTGCAGAAAGGTAGGGGCAAAGGGCGGAATATCTTGCTTACTGGTCCAGCAAATTGCGGGAAGACATTTTTGCTAAACCCTCTCGTAGAGGTGTTTGACGCATTTTGTAACCCAGCTGCAGGAACATTTGCATGGGTCGGGGTGGAACAAAAAGAAGTCATATTCTTGAACGACTTCCGCTGGGAAAGAAATATAATATCTTGGGCAGATATGCTCCTGCTACTGGAAGGACAGTTAGTTCATTTTCCTGCTCCAAAGACGCACTACTCGCAAGATATCTGCTTAATCAAAGATACCCCAGTTTTCTGCACAAGCAAAGCACCCCTGATATATTTAAAAAATGGGACAATTGATGAGCGGGAAACCGAAATGATGGATGTGAGGTGGAAACATTTTGCATTACGTCATCAACTTCAGGTGGATGAATGCAAAGAGGTTCCTTGCTGTGCAAATTGCTTTGCGATGCTCATTGCATAATATGTCAACAATGTGTTGTGGTCGAAGCTTTGTTCACGCTATCCACGGTGGCCACCGTGAAACATTTTTAGTAATTTTGTGTTTGATATAATTTTCAATATATATACTCACATATTTAGATATAGCATAACATTTTCAATCGTTATAAATCACATGTGTTGTCTATTTTTTGTCTGCTCGCATTAAAACTTCACTTATGAGGGTTTTTTGTACGGTTGCCAGTAAATAATAAAGAATAGAAACGAAGATATCAAATTTCATTTAGAAATGACTGGCCACCGTATACGTTTTGCATGAATAATGGGAGATAATTGAAAAATACTTTTTAAAGACATGCCATAAAAACAACAGATGCATAAAGATGAGAATCTTACCTCAAAATTAGTAATATATTGCTTAATTGTACTGCTAAATATCCGCTTTGTAAATGGCCGCCGTCGTGGTAACCGTGGATATCGTTGTTTCTCTTATTTGTCATGTCATAGGAAATTTCTAGAAATGAGAAATTAGGCCTTCATGAGCACCACATTGCTTTTTGCTAATGGTTTATACACAATTGTCAGTATGTAAACATAAACTCCGATGAGATTTCAAATCCAAGCAGTTCATGAAATACCGTGCAATAATGCGCAGAGAGCATAGCAGAATACACTTGACGAAGAGAAATACAATTAGGTTAAAAATGTCACATCGCAAAATATCAACTTGAAACGACAAAATGAGAGATAAAATAATAAATAGACAAAAGCTCTAGTATATTTTCAGTATTTGTTCTGTCACCCTTAGTAGCAACAATTAACTTCATACGCTGAGGCATGTTATCTATTGTTCTCTGTATAACGTCTTTGTCAAAGTTCCATAGTGTATCCAACACTCTTCTTGAAAACTCCTCATATGATTCTCTTGTTAATTTCTTAGCCAATGCTTGGTTCTGTAATGCACGCTTAACATTATGAAAAACGTTTTCAATTGGATTGAGGTCTGGTGACCTTGCTGGTATCCTCAATAACGTTGCACCGATATCGTGTAATGCATCCATGGCAAGCTTACTAGTCTGACATGGCTCATTGTCCATGACGAAGAACTTTGCCATTCTGCTTTTTCTGCACTGAACACGTGCTCCAATAAATGCACGCGGAAGCTTGCTTCTAACAAAGTCTGCAAAGAACTGTCCAGTCATTTTTTCATATGGTTCCACCATAATCACGCCTGAATTGTATGATACAGCGACAAGAACATGAAATCTTCTGCCACCGGCGAGATTCTTTGAGCCACTTGTTGTGTATCTCAGACCTTCACTTCGCTTTCTGTAAATGCGTCCTTTTGGTTTTGAGGCTTCTTGAAATGGGTTATATTTGTGTATAAATGATACGCCATCTAAGTAGAACGCCACTTCTTTTGTCCAGAAACTATCCTCGTGTTGCTTTAATGCTTGCCTAGCGAACCTTTTGCGGCTGACTTTATCTTTGACAGACAACAAGCCCTTCTTTCTTGGCTGCAACTTACGATACCCGGCATCATTAAGTATACGGACATATGTTCTGTAGCTGCCATCCGTAACACCAGCTTCATTCATTATTTCCTTTACTGTTGGATTTCGACCATCAGCACGCAATGCATGAAATGTTCGTAAAAAGTACGAGACTTGTCGCTCTGACAAAATTCTTGGCCGTCCACGCTTCTTTTTCTCATTTCCTTGCTTCTTTGTTCTTTGAGTAGAATCTATTCCTTCGGTATAGCATCGATAAACAGATGAATGTGAAATTTTCAGAATCCTTGATACTTCTCGAAAGCTTTTACCTTGTTGGGCAACCATTAAATAGGCTAGAGCTCGTGTTTTGGAACATATCTTCTTCTTAAAGGCCATTACGAAATTAGAAGTGCGTCTCTCACTGGATCTTAATATCTACTAAACCTGTGCTGTGACCCGACATTTAACAGTTATTGTAGCTGTAAACAACTAGATTCGGCACTACATCACTGATATTGTTCTTGCTATTGTTTGTCGTTCTCTAGTGACCTCGGACTGGACAATAGATAATTTTCACGCTATTTCTATAGCTTTTGAAGCATCTCAGGGGTTTTAAACTAAAAATAGCAAAAGACGATTCAATGGATTGCTTATTACAGATGAAATTTTGAGTTTGCCACAGCTGACACTTTCTATTCTCTAGAAAAATGAGCTACTAGCGACAGCCTCGATTTCATGTTATTTTACACATTCAACTTTTCACTCATAAACATAAAGTATAGCACAGCAGGCAATTGAAAGGCGTCCGTAAACATAAATAATCACAATTTATGAGAGCCCAGAGATGCTAAGAACATTAAAACATAATCATTATGAGAAAGTAGGGTAAAAATGACCAAAACCCATAAAAATAGACCGTTTTGGCTCCAAATGACGTCATTTTCATTAAAGATACAGGTGAAATTGCAAAAATAATTTTATATTCGTGATTCACAGGTCTAACTTCGTGAGGTTTTCAAAAAAATTACAGGCTTCAGCACGATTTGTATTCAAAGCGTGTCAGACAATCCTGGCCAAAAATGCTGGAACGCTACTAATATTTTCATTCCGTTCTGCAAAATTTTCTCCCCTCCCCCCGATACAATGTTGATCTTTGTTCACTGTGTCTATTTTTCAGCGGGTAATCGCTATTCACGAGTATGCTACATGCCTTACAACCAACAACCAACATTGTTTTTTGGGGGGAGGGGAGGGAGAGGTACCTGACAAGCATTTGTTGTTTGTGCTCTAAGAGGCCGCGTATTGTGTTTCAGTTAGCAATATTTTCAACCGTTCCAAGTCTTTTTGGCAAGGATTGTAGCTTGGGCCTAGTTCTTTAAGTTCCTTATTTTGAGACCTATTTTGACCACTTTGTAGTTCTAAAATTTCCTTAATAGTTCCTTAATTTTAAGTTCGCATTTAGTGGACATAATTAGTACAGACGCAAGAAAAGCATTCAAATTCAAGGTTTTGCTATAAACTTGTGAAAAGATAACGGGTTAAAACATGAAGAAGCTTCATATAATGTAAAAGTACTGAAAATCAATGGAACCGGCTTCCTAATTGTAAATTGTGCGGAGTGCGGAGTAGGTTCCTTATCAACGGTTCTTTATAAAAAAAAGCGTGTAATCACTTGGGAACGTGTCAGTATTTTTTTTTTCATTTCAACATTTCAACATTCATCATTTGTAGAGATGATACGGTCAGCTTCTTGTTTATTCCTTGAACGCTTTTTCTAAGTCACTTTTATTGGATTTTTCATTTCATTTCAACATTTCGTTGCAACATTTCATCATTTTTGCCATTTCCGTGACACGCTTTTGGGACTGGGTCGAGTCCACCATGACATCATAGTGGGAAGCCCGTTTTGTCTCAGACACACAGACATCATAGTACAAGCACTTTGATCAGCATGAAACGAGGAGGAAAAATGCAAAAAACGAGGGGGACACGGCACCGGACGAGCGAACCATAGACCGAACATTTCGAATCTTGCGTTATAAATTTATTAGGGGTTTTTATGTGCTCAAATCTTGGCAATTACACTCTTTTCTTTTTATAAGAATAAACTTTATAGGAATAATGAGGCTCAAAATTCGATGTTAGTTAATACATGAAATTTATTAACTTTAGTTAATTAGGCACGGATTTTTCATATTGCGTGACTGTTTTTTAATGCTAATCAACAACCAAAATTAACAGGGCCACACCAAGGGTGCGTTGATTACTTGACACAGGCAAGGTATTTTAATCTGGCACCAATCGTAAAATATCACGCATAGCGATGCTGCCTGTATCTAATCTCAGCTTGATGAAAGTGACAAGCACAATAAACCAATCAGAGCTCCCAACACAGCAGGCTAACCAGCGACAAGCCAATCAAATTAAGCGAATCACCACGCAAAATACTCCCTTTATAAGACAATGCAAAGCCCTCAAAGGGCAACAATTTACAAACAAAGCAACATATACATAGTTGCCAAGCAAATCAAGGAAACAAAAATTTAATTTGAACGAAAGCTAGGTGAGATGGCTAAAAGCAAGTCAATTAAACAAGGCATACGGAGAAGTACGCGACCTTCTACAGCGGCGACTACTGCTAGTTCATGGCCCAGTGTTGCAACCGAAGCCAACACGGCAATAGAAGGCTCTCTGGCTACCATCGTCCGCGAACTGATGACCGCCAACAAGCCTCCACAGACGGATAGACCAGCCAATACGCCGCAGCCAGTTTCACTCGAAACGTTGCATCTTCCAAGCAGTTCAGCCCCACCGATGATGCCGGCCACGTATACCATCAATGCCTTCTCGCCGGAGGTTTCCAACAGCCTCGTCAGACAAATCCAGAGCGGTGAGTTTTTTGAATTATCAAAAATTAGTCACTCAGAACCTCCAGAAATTATCTCCCCCGGCACCACAAGTTTTCCATTTGAATGGGGGATGATAACGACTTGAAGATTGTTAAGCACGATGTACTGGGGAAGGATCGACCAACAATTCTGGTTGATGACGTTTACAGCCGGCCCACAAGATCAAGAGGATTGTATTTTTAACAAAGAACCCTTTAACAGTAAATCCCTTGCGGCAAAAAGGGACGACGTATGCCGCAGGTTTAATATCGAACGCTTTTGTAAAGAGGCTACCTGCCGATTTAAACATGTATGCAACAGACCGGGCTGTGGGGGAAAGCATGCTGGAAACAGATGCACCCTCGTCATCAACCCCGGCTCTGGAAAACATTACTACTTCGTTATCTCGTAGTTTAAAACCGTTGAGTAGAATTGATGTCGTTCATCTAGAACTCGCTTTAGACACCCATCCTGATTGTTTTTTTTTTTTGTTTTTTTTTGTTTTTTTTTTGTTTTTTTGTTTTTCGCTTCTGACCTGTGTACCGGACTACGGGAGGGTGTTTCAATTAGCGACCACAGCCCTAGAATACCCAGGCGTTCTCCGAATCCACCCACTGCTTCACTTCACCCGGACAAAATTACCGAAAATCTTAACAAAGAGGTCTCCTTAGAGCGCCCAGTGGGCCCCTTTTTCAGAGCCGCCGTTTCCAAACCTGCAAGTTTCCCCCCTGGGGGTAGTTCCGGCAAACTGTTCCGAAAAATTCCGCACAATTTTTCATTTGTCTTATCCGAATTCGATCAATTCTTTCCTTGACAAGGACTCGCATTCTTTAAAATATGTAATAATCGATGAAGCAATTGCAGAGCCTCAACGTCTCGGGCTTGGTTCATTTATGGCCAAAACAGACATCGAATCTGCCTTTCGTCTAATTCAAGTCCATCCAAACGACTGGGAATTATTGGGTATGAACTGGAACGGGGGTTTCTATTTCGAAAAATTCTTGCTTATTGGCCTACGCGGCGGTCCTTTTCTCTTCAATCAATATGCTACCGCGATTCACTGGATACTGGAACATAAGTGTGTAATTTCCTACGTGACACACTTCCTAGACGATTTCTTGATTATCGAACCTAAAAATCCTGATTCCCCGTTTGACAAAATTTGTAAGGTCAGCCTTCAAGAAACAGGCATTTCCATCGCGTGGCTAGAGTTGTATGCTATTGTTATGGCCTGCCTTATTTGTGCACCACGCTGGTTTACGAAAAGGATTTATTTTAATGCAATAACGAGTCTGTTGTTTATATCATTACCTCAAAACGTCCCCCTTCCCCAAAGTGATGGCTCTGGTCCATCACCTAACGCTTCTCACTATGCAATATAATTTCTATTTTTTGCTAAACA
Source organism: Sanderia malayensis (assembly GCA_013076295.1). Taxonomy (NCBI): domain Eukaryota; kingdom Metazoa; phylum Cnidaria; class Scyphozoa; order Semaeostomeae; family Pelagiidae; genus Sanderia; species Sanderia malayensis. The sequence goes on along the minus strand of RQOL01000657.1, from coordinate 13,362 downwards.
CATCCCGGGAGCAAACAACGAAATAGCTGATTCTCTCTCACGTTTCCAGGTCGATTGTTTCCGACCATTGGCGCCATGGGCCGACCCCCTGCCTCAACAACTCCCGGAGGAAATTTCGCACCTTTGACGCCTTTGTTACACCATTTTCAAGTTTTTCACTCGCCCAAAATACACAAGACTCACACCGCACGGGGGTCAAGCAGTTCCTTACTTTTGCTAAGCGTTCAAAGCTCATGGATTTTAGGGTATTTTGTCCGCCGACGGAATTACTCTATGTTATTTTGCTACTCACATGGCCCCGACTGTCTCACATGACACAATAACAATGTTTCTGGCCGCAGTGAGAGACTTTCATTTACAACACGTTTTTACTTGCAACTTGCAAGATTTCTGTCGACAATATATATTCTTTGATCACTTTCACATTTCCGGGCTGCTTCAGCTGGACACTGCACGTGATCTCGATAACCAAATGATATGGGCCATAATTTGCTCCGCACAATTGGATACAATTGCACATCTAATTTCACGCATTTCTCTATACTCGTTTTTATGGGCAATCGCTGGACGCAATTTGTGGGCAAAAGTGCAAACACTTCATATCACAAAAACTCGGAATAGCACATCAATAACCTATACTGATACAAATCAGTAAAGTATTAGGCTCAACGAGGCCTCGCGTACCTCGTTATGGTTTCGAATCGGGGCCTCGCGTACCCCGTACAAATTAATGGCAAGGCCTCGCGTACCTTATAAAAAGCCAGGGGCCTCGCGTACCCCATCGCAAAATATGTCAAAACAAAACGGACAGCGTCCGTAAATTCCGAGTCAGGGACAGCGTCCCTAAATTCCGAGTCAGGGACAGCGTCCCTAAATTCCAAGTCAGGGACAGCGTCCCTAAATTCCGAGTCAGGGACAGCGTCCCTCAGGGACAGCGTCCCTGCCCCTCCGCTCGCACTTCGTTCCTTGCAAATGCGTTTCCTACACCGCCCACAATATCGTAATTAACTGTTTTAATTTATGTATAACATCATTGATATATTTACGTATTATTACCTAACAATTATGTTGTAAATTATAATGATGATGAAGATGGCTATGTTGTAAATTATGATTATGATGACTATTATGATGATGATTATGATGACTCAAAGCATATCGCAATGGTTTGTTCTTGCGATTCTCTGCGGTAGGAGTGAATAATTAAATGTTAGTTAATACATGAAATTTATTAACTTTAGTTAATTAGGCACGGATTTTTCATATTGCGTGACTGTTTTTTAATGCTAATCAACAACCAAAATTAACAGGGCCACACCAAGGGTGCGTTGATTACTTGACACAGGCAAGGTATTTTAATCTGGCACCAATCGTAAAATATCACGCATAGCGATGCTGCCTGTATCTAATCTCAGCTTGATGAAAGTGACAAGCACAATAAACCAATCAGAGCTCCCAACACAGCAGGCTAACCAGCGACAAGCCAATCAAATTAAGCGAATCACCACGCAAAATACTCCCTTTATAAGACAATGCAAAGCCCTCAAAGGGCAACAATTTACAAACAAAGCAACATATACATAGTTGCCAAGCAAATCAAGGAAACAAAAATTTACCCGCCCACCTCCCTATCCACCGATAGAGGCATATCCAAGGTTCTACGAGCTACCTTTCACGAACCACCTGATTAATTGAAAGTCGCAATGCATCTGAGACGCCAAACTTTGCAGGAACTGGCAAAAGTGCAAACACTTCATATCACAAAAACTCGGAATAGCACATCAATAACCTATACTGATACAAATCAGTAAAGTATTAGGCTCAACGAGGCCTCGCGTACCTCGTTATGGTTTCGAATCGGGGCCTCGCGTACCCCGTACAAATTAATGGCAAGGCCTCGCGTACCTTATAAAAAGCCAGGGGCCTCGCGTACCCCATCGCAAAATATGTCAAAACAAAACGGACAGCGTCCGTAAATTCCGAGTCAGGGACAGCGTCCCTAAATTCCGAGTCAGGGACAGCGTCCCTAAATTCCAAGTCAGGGACAGCGTCCCTAAATTCCGAGTCAGGGACAGCGTCCCTCAGGGACAGCGTCCCTGCCCCTCCGCTCGCACTTCGTTCCTTGCAAATGCGTTTCCTACACCGCCCACAATATCGTAATTAACTGTTTTAATTTATGTATAACATCATTGATATATTTACGTATTATTACCTAACAATTATGTTGTAAATTATAATGATGATGAAGATGGCTATGTTGTAAATTATGATTATGATGACTATTATGATGATGATTATGATGACTCAAAGCATATCGCAATGGTTTGTTCTTGCGATTCTCTGCGGTAGGAGTGAATAATTAATGAAATTTAAGAAAATTTTAAGAATATTGTCATGCTCACGATCTTGTGAAACTATTATTTTTAGCAGCCGTTTTTTATTTTTGAATTGGTGTGTTTTCACAGGCAATGGTTTTAAATACACTCATCCAAATTTCGATGAAAGTGTCGATAAAATCTGTGCTACAGGAAATAAGGACTTATTCTGTTAGCCATTGTAATAGTTATGCGTTTTGGCATTGAGGGTAATAATAGCAGTGTATTGCCATATCCGTATTAAGAATAATTTAAGAATATTCCGGGGCTCAAAATAGAAAAAAATTAAGAATAATGAGGCTCAGCAAAAAATTAAGCATTCTTAGGGCCTGTTTATATGAGACGGGCCAGCCCGGCTACCCGGGCTGGCCCGCTTTCATGGAGTAATTTTCAGCCCGGCTTTATATGAGAATTTCTAAGTGAGGTAGATTTCAGCCCGGCCGTTTTGGCGGGAAAATTCCGCTTCCTTGTGAAAAATAAAATGGCAACTGACAATGTACATCGGCTTCGTAAAATGATATCGTTAATCATTGCCCAGTTTTTAGCTTTATTTGGATTAACCTTGCAACTATATGGCTTAATAATGTTATGGAGACTTTATGAAAGTCAACGGAATGATGCTGTACTCTGGTTCTTCGTAAACGCGATCACTTCTTCTTGTACAAATTAAGAAAAACACATTTTACTTTTGTAACTGCTGATTGCAGTTATCAAACATTCCACCATCTCTGTGGACCACCGAAATTGCTTCTTCTTCGTCGCCATTTTTCGTACAAAACATGTGCGGGAAGATTTGGGCGGGAATTTGACTACATTTATCGAGGCATAGGAATTGTAAACGAGGCTAGCCCGGTTGCCGGCCCGGGCTGAACTGTTTACATGGAGAAAATTCAGCCCGTTTAGGTGAGATCGCGGGTGCTCGCTCCCGAGATCTCACCTAAGCGGGCTGGCCCGGCTACCATATAAACGCAGGATGTTAATTATATGCAATTCTATGTGATAGCCGAGGTAGCCCGGTTAACCGGGCCAGCCCGGGTAGCCGGGCTGGCTCGGCTCATATAAACAGGCCCTTATAAAACGAAAAGAGTGTATAATGGAAGCTAATGATTTATCACAGTATTTCGTCAAATTGTAATATGTGAAATTGTATTATAAAAAACTATAATAATAAGCTTGCTAATAATGCAAACATAAATATTATTCCAACAAAAATAGCTTATTACAGAATACAGTGTCTCAGGGCGAAATAAAAACTACGTTCACTTCAGACGCCGTGCCAAAGCGGCGCAAGCACGACGAAGCACGACGCTTGCAGTAAGCATTAATAACACCCTAGTAGAGTACCTGGGATTTGTTCTGGGAAACGATAATGTATCTTGCTCAGATAGTTACAGTACGATTTTCTATCCGTGCTGTAGCTATCTGAGCTAGACAGCCTGTGGACGGCTATAATAATATATAGTAAATCCTCGAATAAGCCCCCGGGGACTTATGTGCAAAAACTAAATTTTAGCCTGATTATTGTTGAATATTAAGCAAAATAAAAGCTATACAATGCAGCCAATCAATAATATTATTGGCTTAAACTTGCTGCTATTTGCAATACATTCACTAAACAACTTCAATTTCTGGAAACTTGGGCTCAATTTCACTGCAAATGATTATCAGGATGGGGGCTGATTCGAGAGAAGGGCTTATTCAAACGTGGGGGCTTATTCGAGGATTTACGGTACTTCACTCCAACTTGAACTCTCTCTGTTTGGCAAATGTTTTGTCAAGCAGATGTCCAGCTCTCGCAAACTGGCCAAGTTCTGAAGTTTGGGCGTGTTTACAGTTCCATTTATGGCGAATACATTCCTGCTCGACTGGGCTGTGACACATGACAATCATACAACCCATGCTCCTTTCAATTAGGCAAAAAACGATTATCAAGGTAGAAATATTCTGCATAAATATCTTACGCAACATGTCGTAAAAAAACGTAATCCTGAGTCATTTTCTTTGTCTGTCTACTTATCTCAGCTTTAGTCATTGTCAATACAAACAAAGGCCAAGATATAAAAAGATATATCCGTCAATTATTCACATTATGGACCAGAAATGCCTTTGAAATATCATTAAATACCATTACTTTTAAAAAAAATACCAAGTTACGTTTGGCTGACGAATAAACAGCATAGTTTAACACAAACTAATTGTTTTGTTTTGTTGGAATAATATTCATCTTTGCATTATTAGCAAGCTTATTATTATAGCTTTTTATAATACAATTTGACGAAATAATGTGATAAATCATAGCTTCCATTACAATTGCCAAGATTTCAGCACATAAAAACCCCTAATAAATTTATGACGCAAGATTCGAAATGTTCGGTCTATGGTTCGCTCGTCCGGTGTCGTGTCCCTCTCGTTTTTTGCACTTTTCCTCCTCGTTTCATGTCGTTTTCCACGCGTTTTGTGTCTTTTCATGACGTTTTATGTGTTAGCAACTACGCAACAAACTGTTGTGAAGTAAATCATATGTTCGGACGCCGTCCACGGGCTGTCGGCGAGCTTCCGCAAACGCCTTCGGTAATACAAAAACAACTTCTTCAGTTTTTGTAGATATTTGTAATAAGTGTGTTTTCTTTGCTCCCGACCTCAAACTCTACAACACAAACTACGTAATTTGACGTTCAGCACCTTTACGGGTCCATAGTCAAGCTGTAAAACTTGATGGCATAAAATAGAATCAACTTGATTTTATTACATCCATTTCCACAACTCAATAGATTAATACTTTCCGTCTGTTAATTCGTCATCGAATATTCGAGGCACATTAAAAAACCCTTAAATAGAACCCTTGAGTCAAATTTACACTAGACAAACTAACCCTGGTTAATGAAACCCCAGATATTTCTGGTGTGTAGTGTAAGTGCTGACATGGGGTACAACTAGGGTGACAGTAAAGTGCAATAAAAATCTTAACTCTGTGACCTTGCTTAATGCTTTTTACCCAAGTGCACATACTTTGGGAAAAAGCTGACCCAGGTTGACCAGTGGGCACATTATTGCTCTTTCTTTGACAGCCAAAAGTCACTTGGTATTGTTTTCAAAGTAGCTAAATGACCCTCCGATGGTCAAAGGGGTATTTTTAACAATTAGTCTGGCGAACAATGCCTGGAAATGTCTTCCTGTATCTCGGCCCTTGTATTGACAATGACTAAAGCTGAGATAAGTGGATTGACAAAGAAAATGACTCAGGATTACGTTCTTTTACGACATGTTGCGTATGATACTTATGCAGAATATTTGAATTTTGATAATCGCTTTTTCGTAATTGAAAGGGGCATGGGTTGTATGATTGTCATGTGACACAGTGCAGTGGAGTAGAAATTCGCCATTAAATAGATATTGTTTGTCAATTGATTGTAATGTCGTTCGTTAATTCATGAATTACCGCAAGTTGTTTTAAGTTTTAAGTATACATGATTCACAATGTTAGCCGCGGGAAGTTAGCCCAGAATGAGTAATTTCCACGCGTGAGAACTGTTTTTCTGAAATTTGATTGGCTTAAATTTGTTAATTGTTTTTGATGATAAATATCGCAGTTTTTCGTTTTAAAATTCAGTATTGGTCGGAGTAGCATCGATCAATGTTCATGGAAAGTTATATGTTATTTGTGTATATAATTGATGTCTAACGCTCTAAGAACGTGTGTTTGATCGTCTCCAAATCACTCTAAAAAAGAACGCCTAGAAAAGGAGGTTTTCTGACAACACCTCTCCAATTGGAACCATACTATAGGGGAGCAAGCACCCCTATATATACCTTACCTTGGGAATTAACCCACTACGTAATTGGAATTATTTACATAAACAATTAAAGATACACTAACAAGAGCATGATTTTGTTCCAACTAGAACAGTTTCTCTAGTTCGAATTCGGTTGGACGTGCTTACTTCTACAACATCGTAACACCATAACGAGGCCCTTACGTAATTGTCTTCGCACTCCCCCTTTACAGTCATGTCACTTCGCATCCGTCACTGTTCTAGAGCTTCGACCAGCTCGTTGTACTTGCTAATCAGCACAACTGTACTTTTTTGAAAGGGCGAAATTTATAATCGACAACGTGATATTTTGTGTGAACTTTTTGGACGCCAGGCAAACTTCATCATGCTATCAAGCGCAAAATCTGCGGTTACCTTTTCCCCCAATTTATGGAGAAATCTCCCTGCCCATTAAGAATAGAACTATTGTGGAAATATCAAAGCTCTTCCTTGTTGAAATTATTCGTTGTTGTAAGTTGTGTAGAGAACGAAGCAATAAACAGGCGATAGATCCAAATATACAAAAGAATGAATGGATTGTCAAAACGCAAAAAGCGAACGAATACGAGTAAATTTTAAGAAGTCTTGGTCACGATTATAAAATCTGTATATGTCACCAATGTGTCACTCAGAGCTCATTATAATCAATTTTTAGTACTGGTACAACGGGACGCAAAAAGCGAACGAACAAGTCCATTCTTGGACTTGTTCGTACAACGGGACAAGTCCATTCTTGGACAAAAACAACACAGGTATGAATACCCTCACAATGCCTTTGTTAGAAGTATTATTGAAACACTTCACGATAAAAAACAAGAAAATACTTGTTTTCATGAGGACATATCAACATCATTTCTTGAGCACGTTTTGTGCCTTATAACTTTTTAGATTGCATTATTGGAATAATCAAGACACTGGATTACATTAAATTCAACTTGAAACTTACGGTGCGCGTGTTTGCTTGAATTTACAAAGATATATTTGACCTTAGTTTCAGCTATACTTTTTTCCATTAGCCCTGTTCTATTTAACACTAGCTTTATCTATTTCAGACCTGCAGCTTTTTGCACGAAAATTGGATAATACCGGTATACTAGTTGCATTTATTACAGCTACCTCCCAGCTATGTTTATCGAACAACTTTCAATATTATAAGCTAACTTCCAATTGTCTAGAACATGTCATAAACTGCACCTTTCCCTCTTCTACCTTTTTCGTGCTCTCCAGTCCTAGGTTTATTCAAGTTCTACTGATCAAAATTGTTCAAAAGTATTATAATTCTACTCCAACTCTACTCTACTACGAAATTGAAATCACAACACTACAAATCAAAACTGCAATTCCACACCAAAAAACATACTTTTCCTCTACCTTTGATATTCTCCGATACAAGCCTACAGAATGAGAGATGAAAATTCTATTCAACTTATTTAACTGCTCAATCTATTCTTAGGAAGTTAAAAAATTGGAAATAATCCCTTGTGACAAACTCGGACTAACAGTTTGGTATGTAAAAAATAAACAAATAAATACAATTTACGCACGATTAGAAACTTAGCACAGAAAATTCAGATTTAACGTGGAAAGACTTTCAAATAATCAATCAAAAATGTGAACCTGTGAGCGCGCTGCAAATGCAGGATGTAAATTTCACGCAACTTCTGGTCAAAACCGTAATTGCATATACTAAATGCAATTAACAAAACGTATAAAGTAATTTAAGAATAATAATTATAATTTCACTTACAGTTGTGTGCAAGGAAAGTGCATAATTGCTGAGGTACAAGCAGGAAGCATTGCTCACGAGGTAATTAATGCAATATTGCGACTATTAATGTAATTAATGCGACTATTTAGCCAGCTGGTCTCACCAGATATTCTTGAGGTAAACATCATGCTTGAAAAGGACACGAAAGTTCATAATAGTCACCAGTAAATTGTTTGATACTGTATCCCTCTTTAAGGCCAAGAGGCGAGGCGAGGTGATATTGTCGAACGTCCATCCCTCAAAAATCGCTCTGAAATATGTTTTTCCTGCGCTGTATTTGAAACAGAAATAACAACTGATGTCGTGTTATCTCAACGAATAATTCCCTGTGCTTGGTTGAGCAAACGTTTGTATTTTGAAAGTTGAAAAAGTTCATGTTATCCAAAACAAAATGGCGACTGCTGAAATCCAGGATTGTCATGACGTCATGTATGTTGCTGCTCAACTATTCATTTGCTTCGCACGTTTGTGCATTGCTGTTCCAGTCCAAAAGAACGCTGACCACAAGGACAAAACGTCGCTCTATTGCGCACGCGAATATACCTGGGCTTCTCACAACAAGAAAAGCCATGCCAATGAGTTCTAGCAGTAGTTTGAGCGGTGTATATATTATCGCGACAAATACCAGAACGAAAATGCTGGGTCACTGGGTTTTTCAATTCGTCTGTGCCTTGTGCATTTGGGAAAACGAGACAAAGTGGGGAGTATGGCAACTCTGCAATGGCAATTGTCCCCCGGTGTACCAGATTGAGTATCCTAACCGGGGAGGATGGTTTTCTCGGCGTTTCTGCCAAGGAACCATTCCGAACCGGGCAGCAGAAAAATCCGGTAACCCGGGGATCTACTTTCTCTTGTATACCCCGGGGGTGCCGGCCCTCATTTATTTCGCTCAGCTATTCCTAGTGGCTTGCATGAGATTCGAACCACAATCTCATGCGTGACAAGCACAAGTGCTAACCACTAAGCCACCAGAGCTGAACGAGTTACTGCGTAGTTATTAACAAGTATATTTAAACACACCGCATCAAACCAAGCAATCCAAGAACATGTTTGCAATTGAGTTATGAACAGTTATGGTATCTTTCTGATTCTCACAATAATTGCACACTTTTCAGTACGGGCTGGTGGATGGAGATTGTCTCGATGAAATGTATGGAATACATGTCAATGAGAAGCTATCAGGTCAGATGTCTACCATTATGAAAGCCAACATAGGTCGCCAATCAGTGCCATCGTCATCGAAGTAAGTAAAATCTTCCACAGTCCTCACGGACACCTTGCATCGACGTCCTGTTTTCAAGTTCCAGTTTGACAGCGATTTTTGCTGCTTCCTTTGCCACTGTTTACAGGTTCTCTTCCATGGATTCTTGCGCGATGGACTTGATTTGTGCCACTTGCTGTTCGGACAACCAGGAATTAGGCTCCGCAGCTTGTTCTTCTGACGGGGTGGATTCTGTTGGCGTGATGCGAATGTTGCAAGGACTAACTGTCGAAGACATTGTCGAAGCCACTGTCGCAGTCCGACGACTGCGCCTTTTCTTGCTGGCGCTAACTTTTGATCTTCAACGAGATCTGAAGTTTTGATTTTCAACAAGAGATCGAGTTTGTGTTGCTAGCAAAACTGGAACGAGGGAAACTTAGAGAAGCATAGTATTAGTTCTAACTGCTAGGTGTTAGGGCATGTGTAGTATTTCTATTGGCTAAGGAGAGATGACGTGCGTAGACTTCGCGCACCTGTGTTATAAGATGCCGCATTCTTCGCACTTTAATATTTATGCCCGCCATTAATTTTGTCCCCTTAAGTCTTGACGTTAAGTTTTTATCTGGCTACAAAATTATTAACAACAATTCACGACAAGCAGGAATTGAGAATGACTACAGCAGACCAACCCGTCTATGTAATTGCTAAGCAGATGCAATGGTCATATCCGAATTCACATGGTGAGGATAAAGTGTTTGTTATGATGGGAGCTCTCCATATATAGATGTGTTTTTTTCTGCAACTGGGCCTAGCCAGTTACTTTGGTTACTTGTTTTGGAATCGTGCAAAAAGTTATCCTCCATGCAGATTTCTGATATATATAATTCAGTAATTACCAGATAGTCTATACCAGGGTTTATTTTAAGGATTTTTTTCACTGCACATATTTGTTAAATTTTGATGATATGGGCGCTGTCTTTCTAAATTTGTCATGACCACGCCCTTATAATAAACTTTACAACATTATGCTTCACTCATTTCGACTTCTGAGGAGCAAAAACTGAAACATAGTTAATTATGTTATGGCTATTTAGCGAAGACAGGGCAATTTGATTACTTTAAAGGAAGAAACTTTCGCGGGAAGAAACTTTCGCGAGGCAAAAAATGGGATATTTTGCGAGAATAAACTTTCGCGAATTCCAAGTCTGAACAGAAACGTTAAACAGAAACCTTGAAGTAGTTTTTATTCAAAGTGAAACTTTTCTCGTATAATTTTCTCATTTTTACAACGTAAACAGAAGAAGAGCAAATGTAATAAAATTATTCATCATCAAATTCTCCAGAGGTTCAGCTTCGTTTCCATATTCTCTCTGCCCTTTCTGCCTTCCCTTTTCTTTCCATGAAACTAACTAATGAATAAATATTTTTCTTTGTTAGTCGCCTTTGACTTTGGGATTACCAGTTTCTCAAAGTAGCTTTTTCGTGAGAATAAACTTTTGCGAATTTCATATTTCAGACTGTGTTGTTCTGTTGGTTTGCTTTTGGACTTTTGCAAATCTGACGTCCCGAAAAACTAATTGTTTTCATAAATTCGCTATAAATTCTATATTTACTCAAAAGCAACGGAAATCAGCATTTAATGTAAAAGAATCATCTGATATTTAACAACAAGTAAGAGTATCGAAATCACTTACAAAGCTAACTCCAAAGATAAGTTAGCGTGACGCGAGGCCAAATTTTCCTGTGCGAACCCCACGAGAACTCGATTTTTGTGTCATCGCTGTGATGTCATCATCTACAAACCAGTGTCGTTTGAGTTTAAAATGAGTTCATAGTGCTTTTTAGATCTTTTCTCTTTATTTTAGCAAGAAATGATGGGTCATTGTGGCTGCATAGGCCCTTTAACTTCCACACGTGAGAATGTTACAGTAAGAATCAGCCGTATAGGATTCAAAACAAGTAATTTTTTGTTATTACGTGAAAATTCCACTAAAAGAATAAATTGATTATCAGACGCGAAGAAAAATTATCTTTTCAACATTCCCTCTTTATTACTCTTCATTGTCCCTCGCTTCTGTTCTTTCCTCTTTCATTCTTGTTCGACGCCCCTCACTCCTTTTAATTCCTTTTAAATCTTACCTTAATCCTTTTCATTCCTTCTTTATTTTCTGTTCAATCCTGTTGAGTCCCCCTCACTCCAGTTTATTCCCAATTAATTCCCTTTTATTCCTTTTTATTCCTGTTAAATCATTATTTTAAAAATGACCACTGTTTATATGAAAGTATATGTCAAAGTAAACCGTGTCGTACAAAGCCGAACTCTTTTTTTGTTTATCTACTTAGTGTGTCTCGCTCGAGTTTAAGCATCAAGGTGTGAATACAATACCCCCTCCATTCACCCGGATGTCATTATCTGTAACTTCAATGGAATATCGTTGAGCTCCCATTTGTGGCCACATTTGGTCTGATTGCTGACTCAAAGGAATAGGACTATTGTCGAGTAATACGTCATCAAAATAGACACAAAATGAAGTGATCCTCAAATCATGCAAGCTCAAGCTTCGGTAAACTTAAGGCCCCGTCACACTGTAGATAAATATTCAATCATTCCAGGTTTGCGCTGGGGTAGTCGAGCTGCAGACGTTTAACATAAATCATAAACTAGAAATAACTTACGTCAAAAATTGCGCGCAGGTATCTGACGACACATTTTGGGTCAATTTCTCGCCAAAAAATCGGAAATGGGTTGTGAAAATAGCTGAAAATACCTCAAATTTTTTTATACCTGAAAATACCTCAACATTGTTGCATATTGTACTCTATGCTTTTACGAAATTCTTCCATATTTTCAGCAGCCCACTGTTGACTGTGAAGGCTTTCACTGATTTTGGAGTGGAAATTTGAAAAGTAGCCCTTCTTCAGTTCTAAATTACATCCTTGTGAAAAAGGTTTTGGCTTTTTTAAAACTGGAGCATCGACTTCATCAATAGGCTTCTCTTTATTTTTCAAGTCAAGTATTTTTTCGGCATAAGTTGTTGCTTTCACTTTTTTCTTTATTTGATATTTCAATTTTTTTTGACATTTTCGGTCTGGATATTTCGCACACCACACCACCCTTCAAGAGTAGTTAATTGAACTGTTGAAACATGATGGAGCTCTGGAATAAAGCCTAAAAATATAACAGTGTCAGGATTCTGACCCAACGGTGCAACTACAATTGGCTCGGCAGAAGAGCCAAATGAATGTGTAATGTGTATTACACATGATAAAGAGTTGGACGTAGCCCTAATGATGATTTCATCACAACTTGTACCGGAGGTAGACATTCTATGGATATATGTTTCCCATTCAAAATGATAAACCATAGTAACACTTTCAAAATACAAAGTTGGATTTTCATCCATGTGCAAAATAGCACAGCACAGGAGCGCACCCTTCCGTGCAAACCTGGGTCTCTGTAGAGCTGATGTGAAACTGCTCTGAAAAAAACAGTCACCAGACACCCCGACATCAAAAGGAGCCAAGCCCAGGGCTTGCAACCGATCGTTCAGAACATTAAACTGCTCAGAAATACTCATACTAGCTTAAAAATATGCAGCAAACGTATGACTGTAAAAAAAAACAGTGCAAAAATGGCCTAGTCAGTCCTGCAAAGACAGGAAGATGACCAACAAAATGGCGTCCTCTGTAAACACAAGAGCCTTGCCTTGTTCGTGTGCAATGGACAGACGACCACCGCTGCGACGACAAGACAGCAATTCGAAATTTGTTTACAGTATTAACTTCGACCAATGGAATAATTGTAAATTCAAAATGAACAGTGCAGTGCAGTGTGTGTGACAGGATGTAAAATGTAAACGCCAACGGTGGCACTGATGGTGGTCAGCAGCCCTCGCGCATGACGAGGTGTACGAAGCTATGACGTAGCAGAATTATCCAGTCGCATTATACAGCTTGCTCCTTCGTCGCGCGCAAAAAGACAGTAACAAAGGACCCAAATGAAGAGGGCAATTGTACTTTCGCCAATGAGTAACAGCAATGAGTGATTATAGATATTGACGTCATGAAAATTGACCCACATAGTTGATACACAAGCTGACTCGCCAAATCCTGAAATTAATGTTAATCAGATTTAATTAATCTAATGTTAAGTCCTTAAAGGCCCGAAGGACAACGGCCCAAATTAATTTTGTCAAACCAGATACT
>RQOL01000656.1:17778-59855 GCA_013076295.1 Sanderia malayensis | reverse complement strand
CCTCTCGAACGCAGATAAGCAATTGCATAATCTTTTGTAAATATATTTTACTAGTTGTATTGAAATAGAAGTTCAGTTCAGAACATAAAAACCAGGATTTGACATGAAATAGGGGCTCAGTGATGCTGAATTTTGATGTATGGCATCGATTTTCGACATCAGTGACCTGAAATCGATAAGAATCGCTGACTTATAAGTTTCAGGCGAAAACAAGGTTTTCACTTGAAAACGAGGTTTCATTATCGAAACGAGGCACAAAGGTGCCGAATTTTACTTTATAACCTCAATTTTCGAAATCAGCAGCCAAACATTGATTGGAATCCATGAACTCACCAATTTTTCTTGAATGTTAATTTTCCATCGAAAACGAGGTTGAAACATGAAATAGAGGCTCGGTGGTACCGATTTCCCGTATAACATCGATTTTCGGAATCAGCGTATTGAAATTGACCAAATGAAGTTGGTCTCGTAAATACCCTCGTCGGGTGACGATAGACCCCCTTCCTCGCCTGGTCTATATTAGCCAACCCACAAAAGCAAGTAACTAGCGATCCTTCAATTACTACTGTACCTGATTGTCAGAGAAAACGTCTTCGGGAATTTCTGCTTCGTGGACCTGAAACATCAATGAATTCATTTGCGACCTGTAGCCAAAAAAACTCCTGGCGCGGTTCATCATTACAGTAAAAACCCAAAACTGATGTTTCTACCCAAAACAAATAGCCGATATTGCACTTGAACAATGGGGACTATTACATTTTAATTACAGTCTGGATGAGAGATTCACGACTTATGAAGTGCGTGGTGTTGCTGTATGCTTCTCTTATTTGCCCCATGTGTTAGCATTACGCGAAATATATTGTTTGCTGCGCAGCTCTCAACACTGCACGAGGCTAGCAAAGCAAGACGACGGCTTGCCAATTAATTGATCACAAATACCGTAAATCCTCGAATAAGCCCCCGCCTTCGAATAAGCCCTTCCCTCGAATAAGCCCCCATCCTGATAATGATTTGCAAGGGTATTGAGCCCAAGTATCGAGACATTGAAATTGTTTAGTGAATGTATTGCAAATAACAGCAAGTTTAAACCAATAACTTCATTGATTGGCTGCATCGTATAGCTTTTATTTTGCTTAATATTAAATAATAATCAGACTAAAATTTCGTTTTTACAAATAAGCCTCCGGGGGTTTATTCGAAGATTTACGGTATCAATCATAAATATCTTCTTACGTTCAAAACTGCTTGTCTCTTCGTTTCATCTAGCAACCAGAAGAGTGTGCTGCCATTTTGACCAATCGTAGTGAACTCGTTCATCGTGTAAGGATCCCATTGGACGGCGTGAATCGGGTATTTTGTGAATGACGTTGCCAGTACGTCGTAATCACGTGTGCTCCATACAACCACTGAGCATTCACGATAGTCGCCGATCGTGATCAAAAATCGGTCGTCCCTTGAATACTGCATGGCAATGACGGCGTGCTTATGGTGATCAAGGTGCTGAAACGTAATTAAAACATTGCAGCATACTTTGACAATAGAGATTAAGATGTTTAGAGATCCTGTAAGATGTTTAGAGATCATTAGTCTTTTGGCATTAAACACTGCCAATTGATACAGTCTATGGTCATTCAAGAATATCTCTGTTGCTTTATGTTTCAACATTCGCTCAGTGGAGCGTCGGTATAATAGTTCTCAGACAGCAGAGACAAATGCTTTATTCATATAAAGATTTCGTTACACCAAGGGTCAATAACTTGAACTGTTGTCCGAGTAAATTTGTTCTGTTTTATTCAACACTCACTCCCACCTTTAACCCATAAAGCCAAAACAATTACCTTTCTACAAAGTTGTGTGCTCACTTCCCAAATACACAAATGACTACTCAATGACGTGGGGCCTGGTACAGAAGCGGACGCGATGACCTGTCCATCATGGCGACCAGCCAGAGTTGATATGTCTTCAGTGTGATGCTTTAAATGTTTTGCTGACCGGTCATCAGATCTTCTATCACCACAATACAGCCGCTTGTGTAGGCAAACAGACCTGGAAAAATATTCAGCCATATAAACTTAGATTATACAGAGCTTTTTTCATCTCACTATACACCCAATTGACTCTATACAAAATGATGGTTCTGTAGACAGATCTTCATCCGTGACTTCATACACTCAACCGTCCCGATACCCAAGGATGACGACTCAATGAAGAATACTTTAATATACCGTAAAAGCTCTATTAAGCCCCGGGAGCTTATAAAACTTCCGAGGCTCAAGAAAAGGGCCCACAAGAGAGGGGGCTTAATTAAATTCTCAAATAGAGTTAAAAAAAAATGTTCCACGTAAGATTACTGCAAAATAACTTGGAGCTTTTATAGTTTAATCAACTACAATTTCATCATCATCTGGAGAGTCAATTGTTATGCCAGGAACATCTTCCTGAATTTTTATGTTTCTTGCGTTAATGCAAATGGATGAAAAACCGAATAGTTATTTTCAAAAACAAGGGGGCTTAATGGAGACGGGGGCTTAATAGAGTGTTTATGTTAATGTACAAATCTATGTACGAAAGAATGGCTCAATTTGAGAAGATAAGATCTCAACATATTGATTAATCATTCGACCATCACAGTCGAGTGTTTCTGTACAAACGTAGGACTCTCTCTTCCATATTCAAAAAATTAGTTTACTTTCTCCGTACAAATCAACGACCCCAATCCATTTACAAAGTTTCGCGCTTTACCTGTCTCTTGATGCCAGATCAAATTGTTCCGACCGAGTCCATCATATCCGACAACGGATTTCAATCGAAGTCCGGCTTGGCTTGGTGGCGCCGTGTACCTTTTCTCAGCCAACTTGGAAACCTTGTCCCTCATTTTGAAGTGCACTAACACAGACGGAGATGCATGATGGGATATCACTGTTTCCATGGTAGCAGCTGGTACTGGGCTGATGTCCGTGATGATTGGCTGTTGTCTCGCTTTCAAATCCAATATAGGATTGGAAGGAATCCCATCTTCGTCCACATGTTCCTCAATGCCGGATTCATCCGACTTTTGTCCAGTTGAGTCTTCGCTGCTGAGATCCAAATGATTGTCAATACTCTTCTCCGGTTTCTTCTGTGGAATCGGACTGAAGCTCAAGTCAAGTGGTTCATACTCGGTCGGCTGCGGGACACTTGAGCGTGGACGTGCAGTGCTCGTATTATTCCTTTCATGTTCAGTTTCATTGTGTCCCTCTCCTACCACAAGAAACCCAAAACATATTTTAAAATATACGCAGATATTGTTAATAATTGTGCATAATTCGAATAACTACCAAGGAACAGAGGCCAGACCTTCATCGCAAATATCGCTGTACTGAAAGTGTTAAACTGATCTGCAACAAGAAAGATTGCACCGAGTTCGAAGCATTACCTGTGTGGTCCACTGATTCGTGTGTCAAGTCGATCATTCTTCTCGGGGACTTTCTTGTCTGTCTATAACAAAAACAGATCGGATTAAATATATTTTATAACATCTATTAACTGCTATAGCAGAGAAAAATCACAAAAGATAGCCAAGAAACAACTAAGATATCCAATGGTAAGTCAAAAAGCAACTCAGATATCCAATACATAGTCAAGAGGCAAATCAGTTATCCAACAGATAGTCAAGAGGCAACAAGAGTATCTTAACAAAATCTTACCTCTTTGGTTTGACATCCTTTCCATGGAAATCCCAAACAAACAAGCATTCTCCGATGCTAAACAATTGCAAGCCATCCACAGTAAACTTTATGTCACGAATCGGATCAGAATGACCAATGAATACCTGAAGGGTGAAGAAAAGAGTCAATAAATATCTAGCCAATAATTAACAAAAACAGCAAAAGCATGAAGGCTTGAAGAGCAAGAAATATTTAAATCGTGAATGTATCATTATGCAATATTGCACTTCCGTTACTTATTGCTTTAGATATTCTATGTACATAGATACATAAAATAAGCATTTCTTTATCCTAATTACTTGAGTTGTTAGAAAACAACAATAGTTTACTTTAGAATAAAAAAAAACAGCTTAGATGACTAAACCAAATACCTGAGCGGGAAAAAGTTGAGAGTTAATGTTATCAATAAAAAAGCACAAAAACTTACCTGGAAATTAAGATCCATTCTCATATGATAATCCCAGATTTTGATGACTTTATCACCAGCAGTTGCAAGATATTTCCCCCCTGGGCTCACGCAAACTGCTGTTACACGTCCCCGATGGATATTAGATACCTAATACAAAATACAAATGCTGCGTAAGCATGTTTAATTGTATGGGTACTTGCCTGCCCAATTAGATGGTTAATTGAATATTGTGTACTTCCTTGCATTGACCAAAATAACACAATTCCTGCACAATATGGAGGTGAAAGGTTCAATACCCTGACCCCTGGAATAAGCGCCTCTAAAAAGTATTGGAATTAATAAGCGCCGGTAGAGACGTTGAGAATTGAAATATAGAAATACCTCGGTCAAAAGTTGTCCGGTGTTTGTCTCCAGTTTCAACAGCCTGGCGTTTGCTGTAACAGCAACCAAATGTCCGGTACTCGTTGGAGTATAGCACAACAATGTTGCAGCATCAACTACACTGCGACTTGAACTGCCTGCCATGCTTGTGATGTCGATACGTAGAAGCTGTATAAAATATACCTATTAGTGCGTATACGAAATTACACATGTCACAATTTGGTGATATAACGATCTGCTTTGAAAATGAGTAGCAGGCGACAAGAAAAACAATTGAATACTGAAGTTTGAATGTAGTATTGAATGCTAAAGCCTAAAGATTTCTGCTTGTACTTGGGTCTCAACATAAGGAGAGCCACGAACCTAATGAATCTCAAACTACACAACAAACCCGATCATAACGACTTTTTGAGTCCAAAGGCCTTCTGTAACGAAAATTCAATTTCCCTCTTTTTCACAAAAAATGAAATTTCAATCTTTGCTGATCATTTAGGTGCCTGTTTGCTGGTGACTTGGTGTGTCGAAAAGTATAAGGAATTCGATGGGACACTGACTGCAATATTATATGACGTCATAATCCTGACACAGAAAGACTTGCGATGAGAGAGTAGAGTATCATGAAGAAGTTTTCAAAACAGCGCGGGGAGTAGCCCTGGTCTTATTTGCAAATCGTGTTCCAAGGTACGAAACTACAGCTTTTCGCGTGTTGTCTCGGCTAGTAACCAAACAATTCAAAACGTTACAACGGCGAACTAAAAAACGCTATCGAGAACTATTAAAAACTACCTACCTGAAGACTGTTTGTATAACGAATAAACGACTGATAAAATGATGTGTATGATTATCAATTCTCACACTAACATTTGAGTGTACACAAATACTGATCCTGACGCTAATTCAAAACTAGTGTAACAACTACTGTATTTATGTAAATAAGAAAACACGAAACATACCTCATCCAGTGACCTGGCATCGTACACTGTGATTAAGAACTCCGAGGGTCCGATACACGCAAGTCGCTTGCCTTCTCCATCAACAGCAATCACCTTTGATGAATAAATATCAGCTTTGGCCAGTGAATTCGGCAAGAGACGTACCAGCTCAAAGCTGTTATCAGTTGCATCGTAAAGAGCAAGTGAGCCTTTCGCATCACTACTGTGCATATGGTTTCCATCGGGTGTAAACGATAATCCTAAATGTGACAAACAAGAAGGCACAGTAGATTTTTCTAATGCACTGCTGCAATCATTCTATGTTCGTAATCATATGCTTAGGTCTCTGTTTGGCATGCATTTACATGGACATGGACTTCCAGCCCATTTTAACGACTGTTTCCTCTTCTCAAACCACGCATTATACGCTTCCTCGCAGAATGCATGGAAAAAATAATGCTGACGTGAAGGATTATGAATTACTTTTACTACCTCAAAAAATAAAGCGACAGAAAAAAGGCGCATAAGTTTTTTCCAATACACTTCTGTAGTACGACAAGGATATTCTTCATGAGTATATCTTATGAGTACTATACGAGTAGTATATCTATACGAGTATGTAAACATTATAGCATACTTGGTAGACTAGTCAAATCTTCTGCATACCTGTTAGCTTTCCTTTGTGATATTTGTGCTCCACCAGCAGACTCGTGCTCGCAATGTCGAATACTCGAACACGTCCACTGTCAAATCCACACGCTAGCAACTCTTTCACAGGGTGGAATGCAACCAGGCCGGGTCGCTCGCCAGGCGCGCGAAAGTCATACAGCTGGCGTATGCGGTTACCATCACAATGCCGCCAGATCTTAATGCTCTCGTCAGCAGAAACCGTGGCCACGTGACTTCGTATGTTGTCGAATGAAAACGAAAGAACTTCTTTCAAGTGGCTTCGCACGAGTGTCTTGTATGACTTTGTAGCAATATCCAATAGACCAAGATTGCCCTGAAATAAAAATACCAAATAAACCTTCATAGTCGTTGAATAGAATAAATAAGAATGAACTCAACTTATGTAAAATACACCCTATCATTATGTGATTTATTCATGTGAAATTCATCTCGAAATAAAACCACATCATTTTTGACTGGCTCAAGCAATAATTGTCCCTAAAATTGCAGTGTTAGGCCAGGGTTGCAGAACCTGATGGCTTAATTAAGCACATGAAAAGCACGACGTCTGACCTGATCAACTTCGGCAGAAGAGCTTTGGTTCGACTGCTGTTGTCGTGCTACACGACAGCGGTGCGACACAAAGGTTAAACGTCGCGCTTGTCATTTGCCGAACTAACGGCATAAATTTATTTGTATTATTTTGAAGTCATTACGAGGCCAGACATGCGCAGATGTCACAAGCGCCAAAAGAGACACAATCTCATTTGCTGACATCCAAGCTATTATTCGCAATATTTGTTTTTCATCTGGCAGTTTTCAATTAAAATCCATTAAAACATGGCATCTTATTCCAAGAATATTGACAATTGCGAGTTATGTACGACGAGTTTATTGGAAGCTGTTGTTTAAATACAAGAGGATCAACCAATGTCAGAGGTTTAAGTAGAGTTTACTCATAAGAAAGTTGTTCCCAAAGATGGCAAACTACGCAAATCAAACTTGAGTTTTCTCGCAATAAAACAACCACGAAAGTAAATTTCCAAATTCGCGTTGTGGCGCATTCGCCAGCACGATCTCTTTCACCGAATAGCTCGCCCCAGTCTTTGTCGCAAACGTGCAATAACTGAGCTTGAAATAAGTTCGACATTTAACTGTGTCGCGCTACAGCCGAGCTTGATTATGTTAAGTTCAGTGCACGAAAAACATGACGTTAAACTCGGGTCTGGTGTCTTTATCCGCTGCTAAGCAAGAACAATGATAAAAAACTCGCATACCATATCCGTTTCAGCCGATACCATTCTTCCGTCAGTAGATACTCGTACCGCTGTGACACTGCCTTCGTGTTCTTTGAAAAAATAAATGAAATAGATCAGAAGGTGGGAGTATCTACATGCGTCACTGATACGAAAGCTATTCAATGAGCAGCAGAGATGAAAAAGGGAACAACAGGGGTTGGAATAAAGTAACAGAAGTTAGAATAAAGGAACAAAACAATAAGGGTTGGAATAAAGATCGTATAAGTTCCTTAACTTACCTGCCTCCATGAAGGGGCCTTGAAAATCGAGCGGCCAAAGTCTAATGTATCCATCGTTGGAGCCAGTTGCGCAAATTGCATCATTTAGTGAAATGCATTGTATCCCTGTGCTCCTGTCGTTAACATTGCTCTTCTGCGCATGTGCTGATTGTGTTTGTTTAATTGGTAGAAGTTGGTGAATGTATTGTATTTGGAATGACTTGCAGTCTATCTCAAACAATGAGCCACAAGTGGTGCTAGCATACCTTGAAATGGAAAACAGTAAACAACTATTTCTGTTCGCTTCGTCTTCTTTCAAGTCTACTTGACCAATAAGACAATGGTTTTTTAAATTCGAGAAAAGCTTGTTTTTCCAACTCGTTGCCTGATGGCAAACCGGCTGAAATTTCTCGAGACTTTGAGTCGGTTTGGGAACAAAACTTTAACTATGTTCAGCCATATTGGCAATACGAAATACAATTTTTTTTATTAAGCAACCGCTCAATAAGCAACTAGGGCTGGATTGACCCTAACATTAAGCAACTCGAGGACTCAATTGAATTACTGTTAGCAAATAAGAATTCAAACGTCACTTATTTTAAAATGCTAAAACTGGGCACGAATGTTCACTGTGCTATTGAAGTTCTTGACTAACATGTTTACTATTACTGTCTTTTAAGTCTTGTGTTGTAGGCGTTACAGTTGATGATTTTGACCCACGAACTTAGGAGTGGTACCCTCTGGGGACAGGAGAGGCTGTTATAGATACAACAAATTTTAAGCAACTTTTTAAGCAACTTTGAGGGCTAAAATATCAAAAATTTTAAGCAACTTTCAGGGCTGGACCAAAGTCTAGTTGCTTATTAAAAAAAAGTGTATTCTACTTCACGATGACTGTGACGGGTCCAGGAAGGACAAAAACCTATTCAGAACTGTTTTGTCTGTCCCAATTTCCGCAAAACGTCATTGGTAGCAATAGAATTGTGAAAAACACGTAACATTTCTTTAGATTGATGAATTTAATAAAGATAACCCGATCAACTGACGGATTATCTTAAAGCTAATAAGAAACTCTCTGTGCTGTGAATCAGTTTGCTTTTCAAAAATTTCATAGTACAACAACTTGCCTACTAAATGTTGTTTGTTGTACGTAACACCCTTGGTTTCAAAATGCTGATAAGGGGAAATAAAACTTGAGCGTATTCCTTGATCTTAAAAAAGCCTTTGACACGGTAAATCATAAAATTTTACTGTCGAAACTAAGGGGATATAATGTTAAAGACATCACACACAATTGGTTCACATCCTATCTGACCAATAGGGAGCAATTCTGTCACTTTGAGGGGCAAAATTCCAACAAGGAACGAGCAATATGAAAGCATAAAAATAAT
This sequence comes from Sanderia malayensis, assembly GCA_013076295.1. NCBI lineage: Eukaryota > Metazoa > Cnidaria > Scyphozoa > Semaeostomeae > Pelagiidae > Sanderia > Sanderia malayensis. The sequence goes on along the minus strand of RQOL01000656.1, from coordinate 50,850 downwards.
CTTAAAGGGGGTTTGCTCTCCCTCAAAGGTTAAAGTGCATTCTTCCACAAAAGAAGCTCGAATTAGTTTATAGAGCTCTTTTTGAAAGCCACCTTCGCAATGCCAATATTGTTTGGTGTGCTCTTTCCAATGCCAAATTAATTGAGCTACAACGACTGCAGACTCAGGCAAGAAAGATAATAGAAAATGCCAAATATAAGGATGAGTGGGGATGTAATTGGCTCGACGTCAAGTCATTGATCCCCCTTGACCAAGGGGTCATGACATTGTTCAATATGACAAAATATTGAACAATCTCTGCCCTGCAAACCTATGCCAAAAATTCACCAAAAGATCTCAAATAACAGAATATAATACAAGAGGTCATGGAAATCTGCAAATCCCAAAAGTTAAGCTAGAATATTCGAAAAGAGGTTTCTATTACTCTGGTACTAAAAATTGGAATAACATCCGTAATGATATTCGAGAGAAACATTCTTCACTCTTTTTAAATCAGATTTCAGACAACACCTTTTGAACCAGCAAACCCCAAACACGAACCCTTGGTAGAGCAGCGCGTTAGTTTTCAATTGAATTTCTCATATTTTTTTCTTATCGTCCTTCTGTATTTAAATTTAGTCTATTATTTCTTATATTACTTCAAAATTGTAAGTTTATCCATTAGCTGAAAGGGTTTAAGTGTTAAAATAATGATAAAATGAAGTAAAATTTAATGTAAATGCCAGCCCCGCGCAACGGCCAGCAGCCAGTTGTCAGACCCCTGAGAAAACTGCCTCTGTGCAGCTAATTTTGGAGCCTGGTAACGAGCCATGTTGCTCGGCCTCGTTTCAGGGTAATATGTCCGCCATGTTGCTGTCATTGATTCTGTAATAATTGTGGTAAATTTCTGAGGATAACAAAATAACGTGTATTCATTGACTCGGGATAGCTTGTATAAACTACGAAAGTCGTGGCAGGCTTAAAGAATTGCTTGGAATGCTAAGCTCTACGTATTTGTTTGAAAGACTAACATATCCATGCAGATACACAAATCTTATTCCACAAAATTTCCTGACCTAGTGTCTCAAAATGGAAGCATTCGATGCTATTTTCGTGGAAATAGTTGACAAAACAAAACTCTGCTAAAAAGCAACTTCCTCCATGGTTGGGAGTGACTTCACCTCTAAATAATAGAACGAGTGTTGAATTTCCATGGACTACAAAACTGAATTCAGTTTAAAACTCACAAGTTATAAATAATTCGTTCCAATCACAGGCCGACATTTTTGCAAAAGTGAGTAAGAAACGTACGATCAGGTTTGAGGATAATTCAATACCCAAACTGTACCAGCCACTTTGTTTCATTATTTCGAAAATTCCCGGCTTTTCATCAGTGAAGCTGTGGAAACTGCATTAGCTCAGAACAACAATATAAATTTGCACTGTTCAATACAATGAACACCAATCAGAATGCTGGATTTTACCACCCTGCAATTCGATTGGCTACGCTAACTTCTTGGCGGAGTTGCCCACTATTTCGACCATAAGGAGGAACCAAGTCCTTGCTCGTAAGTGAACAAATGAGCGAATCACAGGGGCCCAATGCAGTGAGTCTAGTGAATAAGGTGGTGCATAAGCGCCCGCCCTCGCAATTGACAGTTTGTTTAAAACTTAATCCCATGATACACCTCAAGTGAACAACAGGTTTAAAAGTTAATACATTTAACTGTCATGTCCATGTACATAACAGTAAAATGTAATAATCATTACATTGAACCTGAACTTACAATTTTCTATGCTTTGAATCTTGTACGAGTCTTTCCACTTGTTCAAAGCCAATATCGGTGAAATGGGTGTCGACATGCAACCCCAAATCCAGAGGATAAGACCTAAGAGAACCACGCTTCGCTTTCCAAACTCGTATGTTTCCACTGCCACAAGACACTAGCCTGGAAGAACAATGAAACAAAAGAAATTTCAGACCTCGTGTCATGAATTTATTAGGGACTTTTATGCCGTGCTGAAATCTTGGCAATATATCAAAATACCTTAAAATTACAATACGCTTGCCAATAATGAACATTATTCCAACAATGTCATCAACGTCACTTTACGTTGGTTCTTAATTAGTGAAAATTGACAGAAATAACGTTTTGTATCCCGGCCCTTGTATGCACAATGACTAAAGCTGAGATACGTGGATTGACAAAGAAAATTACTCAGGATTACGTTCTTTTACGACATGTTGCGTATGATATTTACGCAGAATATTTGAATCTTGATAATCGCTTTTTGCGTAATTGAAAGGGGCATGGGTTGTATGATTGTCATGTATCAAAGCGCAGTGGAGGAGAAATTCGTCATAAATAGAACCGTGAAAACGCCCAAACTTCAGAACTTGGCCAGTTTGCGAGAGCTGGACATCTGCTTGACAAAACATTTGCCAAACAGAGAAAGTTCAAGTTGGAGTGAAGTAAGTGCCAGTTTTTTTTCTATTTTTTTGCTACATGTTCTCGATTACATTGTCTATTAAAACATCTTCTGTAGCATATGTGGCCTTCTTCAAAATGTGATACGATAGCCAAATTTTATAAATATAAAACCAGTGAGTAAATAATGACGGACTGATTAAAGTTTCAAATTCATCAAATTTTGTCTCTGTGTCTATCAAAATGTTTTAAAATCGCTTTTTGAGCATGGCAATTCTGCAAACAATTCAAATTATACAAGAACAAGCTTGTGAAATGCTCATTTCATTTTTAGGACTGAATAAGACCTGCATCATGAGAACATTTGTATGCCTCGCCGTCCTTCTTGGACTGGCACTCTGCACCAGTGGTATGTATGCATTACTATAGATAACTTATTGTTGATTCACTCATTGATATTGTGTCTGAAGCAGAATGTTGTCGTGCAGTAGGCACTTTCCTATATCTAAGCATCAAATTTTAATAAATTTGTAGCAACAACAGTGGAAGATCCAGCTGTCAGCAAACAAAAGGATGCTGCCCCGGTTGAAGCAAGCAAGAACAGCATAGATTCAGCAGAAACAGACGATGAAAACGAAGAACCCGCCAAAGATGAACCAGAGGAGGAACAGCCGGCTGAAGAGAAACCGGGAAACGAGGAGAGTGAAAACCCAGGGCTTGAAGTAGAGTCATACAGTGATGAGTCGAATGATCCAGCCACGGAAGACCCTGAGGATGAAGGTTTGTAATTTTAGAGGTGGCAGAAAAAAACTTTCCAAATGTAAAGAAGAGTCAATGCATCAGTGGATAATTGGTATGTTGTATTTAAAATTTAAAAACTTCTGATAATATTTTCAATACTATAGAGTCAGCCACCATTCAAGACACCATTCAAGAAAAAAGCCCATTTCTTTGGCCTTTCGCCGCCCGCAGAAGATATGTACGCAGAAGATACGTCCGCAGAAGAGCCCTCCGTAGAAGATCCGTCCGCAGAAGATTCGTCCGCAGAAGGTACGTCCGCAGAAGATCCATCCGCAGAAGATTCTACCGTAGAAGATACGTCCGCAGAAGAGCCCTCCGTAGAAGATCCGTCCGCAGAAGATTCGTCCGCAGAAGGTACGTCCGCAGAAGATCCATCCGCAGAAGATTCTACCGTAGAAGATACGTCCGCAGACGATTTTACCGCAGAAGATCCATCCGCAGAAGATTCTACCGCAGAAGATACGTCCGCAGACGATTCTACCGTAGAAGATACGTCCGCAGACGATTCTACCGTAGAAGATCCATCCGCAGACGATTCTACCGCAGAAGATCCATCCGCAGAAGATCCATCCGCAGAAGATTCTACCGTAGAAGATACGTCCGCAGAAGATTCTACCATAGAAGATACGTCCGCAGACGATTCTACCGCAGAAGATCCATCCGCAGAAGATTCTACCGTAGAAGATACGTCCGCAGACGATTCTACCGTAGAAGATCCATCCGCAGACGATTCTACCGTAGAAGATACGTCCGCAGGAGATGTATCCGCAGAAGATACGTCCGCAGACGGTTCTACCGTAGAAGAAACGTCCGCAGACGATTCTACCGTAGAAGGCACGCCCGCGGGGATGGTAGTTCCCAGTGAGAAACACTTGATTATTAACGCTGATTACACTTGATTATTAACGCTGATTACACTTGATTATTAACGTTCATTTTGCTAGCATTTATTTTTTCTGTTTATTAGTCCCATGTTATATCACGAGCAATAAGAAATGAAAGTATTCTTTGCCTCAGTACTCCCTCATTTCACACCCAATATATCTGAGTACGTACAACATACACACAACCAACCTTTTAACCCGTCCACTGAAAGCCAACAACGTAGTACCAACGTACTACTTGCTCAATAATTGCTTAAGAGACCAAACTTGGTTTCTTCTCATAGCACATTCATAAAACACGCGGACCCCCGTGTTTTATGAATGGGTTGGTTGAGGCAACAGCCTCAACCAACTTCAGAACAATAATTATTATTGATGATAACGATGAAAATAGTTTGCCGACTTAAATTAACACAGTGTGAAAAGTAATCTGGTGTACTTACAGTGTATCGTTGAAAGGCGCAATTAGTATTGATTCGATGCTGATATCTACATGGGCCTTGGCAATGAGAGTAACTTTGCCACCGTTGGGAATGAAGGAAGCATCCCAAACAGCTATTGCCTGTATGCATCAATTAGAAAAAATTGTTTAATTGCATTTCACTCGGTAATTTTTGCTGCAACATTCCAATGCATGTGAAAAATATATTGCAGCCATATTCACGTCCAAAAGAAGCAAAAAAATATTTGTTAATGCTGAGAATATTGCTTGGAACAAAATCAAAACGATTTTCTCAGCCAGTCACATATTTGAACAGTTGCAAAGACTTTGCCCTGGATAGATCAGCTTATTAACCTCGACAGAGAACCTCAACTTAGCATTCTATTGATGGAATATTGCAGCAAATATTGCCTAGTTGTAACCCGGCCTTTTTGGCAAAGTCACATGTCCTGGGGGTAATAAAGTTAAATGGCAAAATTCTTACTTGCTTTCCCTGATTACCAAAGCCAACTGCACACAATTTGCTGCCACTTTGAGAAAAGCTAAAATGCGAGAAAACATCACTGTATTTGGTTTGACATTCACCAATGGATATACCTTTATGAGGGGGGGGGGTGTAACAACAAGCTCATTGTCAACAGAGAAGACAGACACAGTATCGCTTGAATGGGTAAAGTAAATGATTGTCCATTTGGGCCTTTGCATAGTCTTTCATAGATAGGGAAAATAAACAAGTCTAATTTGAAAGGGGGAGACAAGCAAACTTAGTATCGAAGGGGTAGACAAGCAAACATAATTTCGAAGGGGGGGGGGACAAACAAGTTTAGCTTCAAAGGGGAAAAGAGGCAAATCGACAAAAGTGCAAGCAAAACAAATAAAGTGCAGAACAACTTCTACGTCAGCCCCCATCTCTTTAAAATTAAGTGGTGCTACGTAGTGCTGCGAGTGGTGCTACGTAACCAACCTCAGGCAATACGGGTCGTTGAGATTTGTCTGAAAAACTGCAAGACATTTCTTAGTACTGTATCTCCAAATTCGAGCTATAGAATCTTCGCCCGTTTGAACAGAGGCAAGCAAAGTTGTGTTGCCATTGAATGCTAGCGCTGATACCTGACGACATGAACAAAAATATACAACAAATCATTTAGCATGCTTGAATAATTGCGGTTATCAACGCTGCAATAAATACCACATCAAAATACAACATAAAAATAAAGCGTGTATTCTAGAATTGTGAAGCACCTGTAGACAGGGTTTTTCAAACAATCTAGAAATGGGCTCTCTTAGATTTTGACCGGATGTATAATTTTAATGACGTCAGTTTTACCCATTTTTGAAAGACATGTGGCTTATTGTAAGAATGTATAAATAACACCATTAAATATTACTTGATTAGACCTGCTAATGATATATTGGGTTTTGGAATTTGCTAAATTTTTGGAATTTGCTAAATTTTTGGAATTTGCTAAAAGACGTCAGAATTTGGCAATTTTTGAAATACGCCAAAAAAATTGCCAAATAGTCTAAAAAACTCTATCTACTGAAAGTGTATTATATAAAAGGTGATAACTAACCTTATTTCGTTGTAATTATAAGCTGGATTATTATTATTGGCATCAAAAAATAAACTGGAAAATTGAAGTGGCATTATACTCTGGCTTGGTGTCTGTTGCACGTTCGATTTTTACAAGGGAAACAGTGTTTGTTAGAATAGTCTCTCGACATCAAGAAAAGAAAAACACGCGGACTGAATTTTAAGAGCACATTTGTTAAAAACGAGGCGCATTCGACAGCCGTCTAAATGGAAAAAACTAGTAAGGGTGTTTGGGGTGGGCGTAAAGAAAAAAATTTTCGATGAATTAAAGATGTGACTTCCTACCTTTTCGTTGTGGCCCAAAAGAAAGCTCTGCTTTTCTGTTTCCACGTTCAATGAAACAATGGCGGAATGGCATGGGTACACAAGTTCAGCGTTGTCTCTTGTCCAAAGTAACTAAAATAGTATGAAAAATAAGATATATTAAAAAATTAATTAGCAAAAGTATAACACCAATTCCATGCTTTGAGGCAGTTTGACAATTTGCTTACCAATTAAAGAATAAAGAGTGTAAACATAACTGGCATTTAAATTACCAAATCGAGAACTCACCGTTTTGGTGTTTGCACCCCCAAAACCAACAATCTGAGCCAACTTAAGAATTGGATCCGGTTGGAGGCTCTGTAAAACAATAAAAGAGCCAATGAAACCAATCACAATGGGAGTATTACACATGCGAACTTCTACAGGATAGGCCACAAAAAGTAACACCCAAACAAAATATTTTTTAAGAAAAGCATCTTATGAACAATTTCTCGCAAGTTTTTGCTATACAATATTCAACTCAAATAACATTGAGAAGGTTGGAGAAGAAAGAAAAATATTTCTGAATTTCCTAACAAAAACTCCTAACTCAACGACACAACATAATTGCAAATATTTATGCACAAAATGTCTTTTCAGCGGAATACGTTTTTTCATAAGATGCATTTTCTACAAAATATTATGTTAGGGGCGTTACTTTTTTTGGCTCACCCTGTATTTTCGGATAAAAATACAGAGGTATTTATCCTAGACCACACTACAAAAAATCTCAATGTTCTTCTTTAGTATTCAAGATATGCAGAGTAGCTTTCAATCAACTACGTTATTTACCTTCATGTCAGCAGCAATCAATATTGGATCGCTTGGCGTTGAAGGTAGTTCTGTTGAGTAAGACCTTACAATTTGCTTGTTAATATTTTCCTTCTGCAAGAAGACAAAAACCATGGAATAATTATGTTCGACTTCATAAGTCAAGATGAAAACCCCTGTGCTGAAACAAAATAGATATGCATCAGACAGAAACACATGCATATTGCATCAGCACAGCTTTGCTTCAGCAAAAATAAAAATTCCTTTTCTCAATTGTAACATTTCTTGCAATACTTAAGCCAATCGTTAAATCTCTTTGCCGCTCCTCTCCTGCATAAGATTAATCAGTCCCTATCTGCCACTTGCAATAATAGCAAGACAGTGGAAAAATGGTACCATAAAACACAACTGTATAACATAAGCTATTCGAAGATAAATGGGTGTAACTGATATCTACCCTGTCAGGTTTATCCTCAATGACAACGTCTTTATCGGGAAATGCGTACACATCTACTCCATTATTTTTCATTGAGTCATCAAAGGAATTGTTAATGCCTACCTCAGGTAAAGAAACTGCGAGCCTCTTTTCCTGATAATCAATAGAAGAAAAGAGATATTGCACATTGCTATATTTGTTTGCAAACATGTTATATGTTAGAGAATGCGTACTGTGTAAATCGCATTATGATTATTGCAAATCACGACAAACAAACGCCCGCTGTATGTGTGATTCAATTACCCCCAGGGAAATTGTGAACTTCCATTGCCATGAATGCAGGAAATACTCCCTCCAGGGAGATAACCATCTGATAACGGTGACGGTGATTTGTTAAAATGTTACGTCGTAAGGATGAGGCTCACCTGAAGACTGTGCTTAGACATGAGCTTATCAACCAGAGCAACTCTTGCTTTAATAGGGTTTCTTGAATAATTCTAAAACAAAACGATGATGCAATCATATTCTTATAGAATAATTAACTAATTGACAAGAAAGGGGCCAATAAGGATAACACTACAAAAATCGTAGTAATGCAAAAATGGAAAAACCATGGATAATGCAGCATGGGAGAGAGAAAAGACAATTGACAATTTTCGCAAAAAAGAAAATATAAAGCATGCAGAAAATGTAAAGCAGGAATGAATGAAAAATGTAGGACAATGAAGAATTAAATGATTGATTCAACAACAACTAAGAGAAAAGAGTATAATGTTGCACCAAAGCATACATGAATGCACTCTCAGGAGGGAGTGAATTCTAATAAACAAGCTAAAAAGGACATAAAATAGAAGATAAAAAATGCTTCAAATACAAATAGTGTATGTATTGGAAGGTCTATATCTAAAGAGAGGTTAGATAGAGCAAAACTCACTTGTGAAACATATTGAGTTGCAGAATAGCGAGTTTTGTTTCTTCTTGACTTCTGGTGTGGCTGCTTTTGAATTTCCTTGTCTGCTTGAATTATGTCTCTCCTTGGACTCATTGCACCAAGTTGGCCTGAAAAAGAATTGCTTAATCAATGACTCAGTTAACCAATCCATTAAGCCTGTGAAAGTAAACCAACAAATCATAGTTTATATGTGACCAAAAATTAGACTAGCCCATAAGATATTGATATCCATAATAACATAAAACAATTATAGACAATTATAGGTGCAGTGCACATGACATGATTCACGTTACCACAACATGCAGAACAGGCCATTTTTACACCTTACTTTTTAATGTAACTAATTGTATAATCAATCACATTAAGATTGTGGCAGTATGTAGTTGTAAAAATCAAAAGTATAACAGCAAGCACATATGCCTAACACTGAAATCACGCAGCTTGAGCTTACCATCAAATCAGTACATTCAATTCAGCATACTTGTAATGCAGCATACACTAGCACTTTGATTCACAATTACTGGAAAGGTGATTCAAAAACTTACTGGCTGTTTGATTTTTCAGGCTCTTTGGTAATCCTGGAATGACATCGTGACCCGTCGTGACATCAGATGGAAACTTAACAAAGTCGTACCGTTTTTGCCATTCACTCAGATCGCTTGATGGAAAGCTCATCTCTCGAGGTAATGGCACAAACCCATGGCTTATCAACCCTGCAAACAAAATGGAAAATTGATGTAATTGAAATTAGCATCTCAATTACCAAGGATCATATCAACACCAGCTGTGAAAACTAGCAATTGAAAATAGAGTCATGGGCATTTAAGGACCTATTTCATGTGTTTTTCTTTCCAGTTTCATATTATAAAACAGAGGATGATATGATAAAATATCTGTTCTCTAATTATCTCTAAAGTTTCCACTTAAATTATGCTGTTAGAAATATGCCACTGCATATTACGGAGTGTACGGACAAGCAACAACAAAACTCGTATAGGCTTATTGAAAATGAGTAGATATTACACTAACCTTTTTTTCTAGCAATTTTCATTGATACACCTGGCTGATAGCTTGTGTCACTTGTAAACACATTCTTCAAGAACATATTTGCACAGAGTCTGATAGTCTTTAAATAAGCATACTTTCTGTTCAAGTAAACTGAAAGGATGTAATGAAGATCCAAACATAGCAAAGTCCATCTCGAAGACACTGGAGCATTGCCAACTTTGGCTGGTAAAAATGAATATATGAATTCAGAATGATGAGCATTGTCTCTTAAGTCAGTGATAGATTAGGGTATGATGTATAAAAACATCAAGAATCCACATTCAGCCCATCACCAGAAACTTACATTCAAGGGAAACTTCACAAGCTATGGCATCTTCGACAGAGCCAGGAGGTGGATTTGATATGAATGGAAATTGTAGCCATGTTGATGTTGATTTAAATTCTTTAAATAGGTTTGAAAAAGATATCCTAATTATGAGCCCATCATCTGTAGCTACATCCAAATGAACAATAAAGTACTTTGTAGCAATGGGCTTGAATAATATATACAGGTAATGGCCAGTGAGAGCAAGTGATTGTGAGCTGGCTTTAGGAAACTGTATGTAATTTCCAGCAGGAACTGAGCCAGAAATTCTATAGACGGTGCATTTCAACAGTTTATCCTGAAAAATTGACCAATCATTATCATCATTACCTTCATTGGGATAACCAAGAAAAATTATAAAAACTATGATCAGATAATGTGAATTTGTATGCGTTGCGTTTACCATAACAGTTGACACATCTCCTTCTCGTGAGGATTTTTTCCACTCATCAATTTTGAAATGTTTAAAAATGTTTACGTAGGGCTGCTGCCACACTACAAAGGTAGATACAAATTAAGTGTCAAGCATTGTAAAGTTTTAAGTTGTACCTATCTATTATATAAACTTTTAAACTATTCCTGTAGAGGTAAAAGAAAGCCTTTTCTGGTTCATGGTTGACTAATAATTACTGAAAATACTACCCTGAAACGATAACGCTTTTAATCTGCCAGATAACTACAATAGCTATGTTATACTTGTTATTTACAAATCACGTCAATGAGTGCAAGGAGTGTGTGTGTGTGTGTGTGTCCGAGAGAGAATAGATGGGCCACAAACGGGCCGAAGTTAGATTATTGACTATGGTTGGATCCAAATGTTAAAAAGCAATAAGAGCTTGCTGAGCGAAAGTAGTTTGATAACTTGATATGTGGGCAAATTCAAAATAACATATATAAATAATGCTTACGTCTGCCAGCCATTTTGATCGAAAACAACCGTTCAAAACAAAAAATAGATTTCACAGGATCATATCCTGATTGTCAATAAAGTTACGCGCCTTTTTCTTGATCACTACCACCTTTGCATCCCTGTGGTCAAAAGCAGGGCACGTTACTTTAGTGGGACTGCGGTCTCCACTTAAGAGGTTCACAAGTTTCACTACAAATTCTTTCAATTCAGTTTCTAATTATAATAACATTGGAGAATATTTTAAAAATTTCGAGGATGCTGTAATTGCCGTGATTCAACTGTATTATGTAGTACTGTTGTGTTTGTGTCTCCTTTGATGCTGGTTAATTGCAATGCACTTTAAGCAAATTAAGCATGGTTAATGTTTCAAAGAAGTGATTTTACTAACAATGAATGTTGAGTCAGCAGTTTTGGCATAACTGTAACAATAATTTCGAAGAAACGAATACCTGGCATCAGCTTCCTTGGGGGGGGGCGTGTTAAAGTGTCCCTACCGCATTTTGTATGTTTCTCCATTCAGTAAAATTCGGTACACTAATTTCAGGTCTGAAAATTATCTTTAAATCTGATGTCTAGTTCACGAGTTATCACTTGGGAATGTGTCGACATTTCATCATTTTTGCCACTTCCATGACACGCTTTTGGGACTGGGTCGAGTCCACCATGACATCATAGTACATGCACTTTGATCAGCAGGTTGCGGCTCATGCCAAAGCCGTGCCGACGCCAATAAATGGCAATTTTGTATTCCCATCTCATAGCAGCATAATCATCAAAAGCTTTCAAAGACCCCAATCCCATTTTGCGCCTTCCCTTTTCTAATCATCAGAGTCAGAAAAGCTTAATTGATAAAAGAGTGTCTGCTATTCATTTTTAAGCAAGATTTTTAAACAAGACACCATTCGATTCGACTGTTGGGACCAAGAGGCAAGACTCAACTTCTTGTTTTTCCGTTCATACGGTTTATTGCGAACTTTATGGCGACTATTAAAGACAATGTGAACAATCCCGGTGAGATCGTTTACATTTGGTACATCTTAACTTTTCCCGCGCGGGCGTTATTCTCTGCTGGCCGGCGGTAGCCACCAGATAAATTGGAAAAATATCTGATAGTGGGGGTTTCGCTTTAATGAAGGACACCCTGCAAGGGCCACTCTCACCGTGTTTTTTAAATTCACTTTTGGGTAATTTTTGACGTAGCAACAGGTACTGCCAGTGGTAATTTAAAAAAAAATTAACAAGGGGGGCTCCCCAAAAGCAACACCACCAGAGTGGGTGTGGTTTCATGGGTGTGGTGACCATGCCCATATTTTTATTGGCAAAAATATGAAAACAAGTGTTCACACAAACCAAACCAGACAAAACAATGGTTTATAAGCTTTTAAAGGAAAAGAAACAACTGAATAAAACACTGCGGATACGCGAATTAACATCTGGCATGCGACTGACATCAGAGTCTTTACAAATGAGTCCTTTAAACTTCTGGATAACGGAAAATTTTCCAAAGCACAAAGCACAAAAATCAAAAATTGTTTGGGGGGCTGCTGAGCCCTCAGATTATGGCAAGCGGATGTCACCATAATCAGACAAATCCACTTTTTCTGCAATAAGTCACGTTTTCTGCAGATAAATCCACTTTTTCTGTCTGGGTTTTTCTGCAGAAAAAGGGGGTTTTTCAGATAAAGTGGGTTTTCTGCAGAAAACGTGACTTATTGCAGAAAAAGTGGGTTTTTCAAATTGCGCATTGTTGCTGCCTGCGTCATAACCTACGTGGGTGTGATAGAAGATTGTCCACGTGCGACTGTTCGAATGTTTCAACTTTCAATTTCAAAAATGGATACTAACCCTGAAAGATTTCAGACAATTTTGAGGATTTACTTGGAGATGCCATCTCTAACGTCGAAACCTTGAGGAGACACATGAGTTTCAACGAAAGAATACAGCGAAGAGGAAAGGTCCACGTGGCCCTCGGCCAAACGTTCTGGTAATAAAAATGTACCATCTTCCGGAGGCACCCCAGATACCTAGCCTTGGCGTGATACTTTAACTGAGAAACTCTGACTGAGAGACCCACTTTTTCTGCAGAAAAAACCACCTTATCTGAGAAAAACCCACTTTTATCTGAAAAACTCACTTCTTCTGTAGAAAAACCCACTTTATCTGAAAAACTCACTTCTTCTGTAGAAAAACCCAGTTTATCAGAAAAACCCACTTTATCTGTTAGATAAAATGGGTTTTCAGAAAAAGTGGATTTATCTGCAGAAAACGTGACTTATTGCAGAAAAAGTGGGTTTTTCTCTAGATATACCCACTTTATCTGAGAAAAAGTGGGTTTATCTGATTACGGTGACATCTGCTTGCCATACGTGCCACACCTTTCTACACACGCCACACCTTTCTGTGTACTTATCATCAAACAATAGGGGGGACACAAACGCATGATCTAATTTTTTATGCGTTTGTGTACCTGGACACTTCCGCATAAGGTTACCGAAACGCATATTACACCGGAAATATTACGTCCCTTGTACCTTGGCATTGTGACACATAAAATCAGAAAACTTATAATAGCATTCTAGCAAATCTGGTAACAGAAAATCTGAAAGCAGCTTTCGCATCTGTGAGGATAGGCAGTCATTTTAATCCGTAGTCGATGACGTAATCGATGACGTCATGTGACAGCAGTCACAATAAATCTGATCTTCGAATTTCCAACCGCTGATTGCATTTAAAAAGAATATTTGAAACCGAACAAATTATTATAAAATACTGATATAATTTGACTTCCTTTTCGAGAGATATAACCACTTCAAATTTGTCGAAAAATACGCGTTTTCTTTTTATAAGAAACCTGGCTCAAGGCCTAGTAGAAAAATTTTCTTAATTTTTAGCCACATTTTAGTTCTAAAAGTTTCTTAAAAGTTTCTTAATTTAATGAAAAAAGTTGCTGTAAAAACGAAGAAAAAAACGATGTAGCAAAATATTAGCATTATAACAAAGAAAAATCGTCAATGCGAAAAATCGTCACTTGGAGCCGACAATGTTATGCTTAGCACATAAAAAATACTTACTGTAGTTGACATTTGTTAAATCCGTAAAGGAAAAACGTGTTTCCGAGGTTCTAATGTTTCTTCAATATTTCCTTGTAGTTCTAAAAGTTTCTTAAATTTTAGGGCGTCTAGATACCGGTTTCTTATAAAAAACGTGTACAGAATGTGGTGGATAGCAGCTCTGAGAATAAAACAATTTGTCAGCCTATGATATTCAATAACACACGAATGATGAATTCTGTTATGTCAGATTTCTCTGATTGCGTCCATTGTGTAATGACTTCTACTGTTCTTGCCTCCGATCTGAGTGGGATAGGATAGCAATCGTCAACAAAATTGGGGTGGGAATCACATAGCGCCATATTGTCCACTATCTAGCTCCATACAAAACTATTGTATCATCATTTTCACCATCGTTGTGTGTTTTATTGTTTTAGCAGGGGATGTTGAAAGTCTACATAATACTAAAATTGGAGCGGTAAAGGTGTTGCGCTCAAAGGCTTCCATTCGCGAGTTTTGTGGGCCACGTTTCTTACAATTTTCCCGCTCTATTTATTCCCAAAACTACTCGGACGTTTACCCAGTAACGTGTATTTTTGCAACGCCTTATTGCTGTTTCGAAATTCGTTTTGGTTTTCGAGATATTTCTAAATTTCTAACTGGAAAATTCTTCGCCCTTTGTTTTCCCGTAAAGAGGCCTTTCTCTTTCGTGTGAGAGGACGGAATGCGTGCTGTTCTTTGGCCTTTTGTTTTGCGTGCGGGGGGACGTGTCGAGAGCTTGGACGCGTACTGAAGCTTTTGAACCGAACAAAACGTGTTGTGCTCGGCGACCCCCTGACAATCACGGCGTCTGGATGATGTTATGTTTCTGTAAAGATCGATCGTGCATTGTTTTGCGTTGCTAAGCATTTTCGAAACAATCAAACCCTGTTACGTTTCGCACTTATTCCTTTGCGTCCTTTGTTGCCGTGACCTTTGGTTGACAAGGAAAGTGTGCAATTCAGTTTTGATTTTCGAATTTGGGAATTGGGATGGGCAGGCAAGCAAACCGAATGGATTTTTTTCGTTGGATGGCTGTTTTATTTTTGCTGCCGTTTTACTCGAGATTTCCAACTAAAAGCTTCAGGATTTAACTGGTAAGTGGCTAAGTTGTTTCTCTTTGCCTTTACGAAATTTCTTTGTACCTTCTTATCTTGAATTCAATATATTAAAGTCAACTGGTTCTCAGAAATTTTTACGCGTTCTAAATTTCTAAATAATTCTTCGCTTTAGAAATCTCCACTGTACTAAATCGAATACTAAGACGATGAATTATCAAATTCTGCTTTTATAATTACAGCTCTGGATACAACGATCTAAATAAGGAATTTCAGAAACAGCAATTTCTGAAACAGCAATTTCAGAAACAGCAATTTCGTGATTTCACTGAACTGAAAGCCTTCAAAACACGTGGTGGTCTAAAAAAGCTATTTTGCCCTCCTTTACCATCAACTGGAATTTTACTTGAATGTTATTCTTAAAAACTGTTACGAGCAGAACTCTACTGGTAAGTGGCTAAGCTGTTCCTATTTGCCTTTACTAAACTTCTTTGTATCCTACTAAATTTCTTTCTACCTTCTTATCTTGATTTCAATATATTCAGGTCAACTGGTTTAAAGAAATTTTTACGCGCTCTAAATTTCTAAATAATTCTGTGCTTTAGAAGCCTCAACTGTACTAAATCGAATACTAAAACGATGAATTATGAAATTCTGCTTTTATAATTACAGGTCTGGACGCGAAGTGGTTGTCTAAGAAAGCTATTTTGCCCTCCTTTGCCATCAACTGGAATTTTACTTGAATGTTACTCTTCAGAACTGTTACGAGCAGAACTCTACTGGTAAGTGGCTAAGTTGTTTCTATTTGCCTTTACTAAATTTCTTTGTATCCTTCTTATCCTGTTTTCAAGATATTCTGATGAGCAGGTTTATAGAAATTTTTGCGCGCTCTAAATTTCTAAATAATTCTTTGCTTTACAAATCCCCACTATATCAAATCGAATACTAAACCGTTGAATGATCAAATTCTGCTTTTCTAGAAACAGGTTTGGATACAACGATGTAACTCATGAATTTCAGAAACAGCAATTTCGGGATTTCACTGAACCGAAGGCGTTCTAAACACGTGGAGTGGCCTAAAAGCTATTTTGCTGAATTACTATTGCCGACTTGCCATCTGCCTGCTAACATTGTGGATTCATCGTTCAAGCAGCACATCAATTTCTTTCTGGACCAGATAAACCCTAAAAAGGTTGCTTCAATGCCACGTGGATTCTAAAAGTGCCTGCCACTGAGCTTGATGTGATTCGCTATTCAAAACACGAAAGTTGTGGATTTTGGCCTGTGAAATATGTGAGTGAATTGTTTAAAAACTTTCATGATCTGCTCTATTTAAAAGCACTTATATTTAATCAATTTCGACTGGTACCTGGGTGTTTAGAAGCATTTATATTCGGGGCCCCTCTAAAATTTTCATAATGGGCTTTTGTATTGCCTTCATGGAATTCGTGCAGTTATAAACATGCGTTATTGAGTGTCAACTGGTGTATTAAAATTGTGTATTCTTTAATCAAAATTTCGAATGAAATTGATAAATTCAGTCCGAATCTGCATTCTCATATTATGTACTCACAAATCTGATCCTTTGTTCACAAAGTTTCTCTGCATGGGGTTCGAGTTGAGGCGTTTCTGTCACACTGGCTAAAATAGCTGCTGAAAATTGTGCATGGGGAAAGCATGGACCCGGAACAACTTGGAATGGCAATGGGGGCTCGAAATTACATGCACCGTGTGCTTGGGAGGGATTTGATCTGTATTTTTTAAATTGTTTATTCTTTAATCAAAATCTCGAATCCAGTGGATCAATTCATTCGCAATGGTTTTCTGATATTACTCGCAAACCTGATCTATTGTTCACGGAGCTTCTTCTCTGCGTGGGTTTTGAGTTGAGGTGTTTCTGCCACGCTGAATAAAGTGCTGGATTTCTCGCATCACGGGAAAACATGGACCTGGAACAGCCTGGAATGGAAACCGGGGCTCGGGGGTTCCATGGACCGTGTGTTCAGGGAATGGATGGAACTAATAAAACTTGCATAATTTCAACTGAAAGTATATTACTTTGCGTATCCATCCCACTATTTTGACAATCGCTGTTCCACTCAGATCAGAGGCAATAACAATGGAAACCCACCCCACTTTTGTTGAAGATCGCTGTCCCACTCAGGCCGAAGGCCAAAACAACATAACCCAACCCCACTTTTGTTGAAAATCGCTGTCCCACTCAGATGGAAGGCCAAAACAACAGAAACCCACGCCACCTTTGTTGAAAATCGCTGTCCTACTCAGGTCGAAGGCCAAAACAACAGAAACCCACTCCACTTTTGTTGAAGATCGCTGTACCACTCAGATCGAAGGCCAAAACAACATAACCCCACCCCACCTTTGTTGAAAATTACTTTCCCACTCAGATCGAAGGCCAAAACAACATAACCCCACCCCACCTTTGTTGAAAATTACTTTCCCACTCAGATCGAAGGCCAAAACAACAAAAGCCCACCCCACTTTTGTGGAACATCGCCGTCCCACTCAGATCGAAGGCCAAAACAACTGAAACCCGCCCCACTTTTGTTGAAGATTGCTGTTTCACTCAGATCGAAAGCCAAAGCAACAGAAACCCACCCCACTTTTGTTAAAGATCGTTGTTCCGCTCAGATCGAAGGCCAAAACAACAGAAACCCACCCCACTTTTGTTGAAGATCGCTGTTTCACTCAGATCGAAGGCCAAAACAACAGAAACCCACCCCAACTTTTTTGAAGATCGCTGTTCCACTTACATCGCAGGCCAACATACTAGGGAGGTGGCGCGCGAAGCGCGCCAGCCTTCCTAGTCGTACTTACTAAAACGCGGAACGACCCAAAACGACCCAAAACGACCCAAAACGACCCAAAGAGACCCACAACGACCCAAAACCACCCACAACCACCTCATACTTTAATCGGAGAAAGTTTCGCGGGAAGAAACTTTCGCGAGGCGAAAAAAACGCGAAATTTCTAGAATTAACTTTCGCGTTTTAGGCAAAATCGGACATTTTGCGAAAATTAACTTTCGCGAATTCCAAGTCTGAACAGAAACTTTAAACAGAAACCTTGAAGTAGTTTTTATTCAAAGTGAAACTTTTCATAAATTTCGCGAATTTCCAATTTTGAAATTTTTATCAAGAATAAACTTTCGCGAATTTCATATTTTAGAAAGTTTTGCGCAATAAACTTTCGCGAATTTTGGCCAAAAACGCGAAAATCGCGAAAGTTTCTTCCCGCGAAAGTTTCCCCGATTAAAGTAACCACCCAAAACGACCCAAAAATTACAACTTAAACATTATATCAGATATTTAGGGGCAAAACAACGTGAAATCAAGAAATATGATAACGTGATAAAATTCAATATTTCCTCAAAATTCCCCTGTAACGTGGCTGGGTAAAGCAGGTAAAGGTAGAAACTTTCGCGGGAAGAAACTTTCGCGAGGCGAAAAAACGCATTAACTTTCGCGTTTTAAGCAAAATCGGAGTTTTGCGAGAATAAACTTTCGCGAATTCCACGTCTGAACAGAAACTGTAAACAGAAACCTTGAAGTAGTTTTTATTCAAAGTGAAACTTTTTATAAATTTTTCTCATTTTTACAACGTTAACAGAAGAAGAAGAATATATTGTAATAAGTCAGCTTCGTTTCCATATTCACTCTGCCTTTTCTGTCTTCCAATGAATAAATATTTTTCTTTGTTAATCGCCTTTCACTGTGGGATTACCAGTTTTTCACAACAGCGCTTTTGCGAGAATAAACTTTCGCGAATTTCATATTTTAGAAAACTTCGCGCAATATACTTTCACGAATTTTGGCCAAAAACGCGAAAATCGCGAAAGTTTCTTCCCGCGAAAGTTTCTCTGATTAATTTTTTTATATTTTATCATTATTTTAACACTTAAGGTACTCAAGAGAATGAGAGATGTTGCTTGCTTGAGATCAATCATCCAACTAAAATACTATATAATTTCACATAAGTTATAACAATCATAATATGACACATCAATCAATAGTGACAGCAACAACGGATATAACATAGACAAACGGCACGGTCACAAGTACATCACAGGAAAACATGTATTTCTTTAAAAATTTCAAAGAGGTGGTTGTTGGTGGTTGGTTGCTATGAGGTGGTTATGGGTCGTTTTGGGTCGTTGTGGGTCGTTTTGGGTGGTTTTGGGTCGTTGTGGGTCGTTGTGGGTCGTTTTGGGTCGTTCCGCGTTTTAGTAAGTACGTGTTGAAAGTAATCCCGGTCCAAAAAATCCTGACTTCAGATTTCAAATTGATGATGTGTATTTAATTTAGTTTCCTTTTCAATCTGGGGCTTTCTACATTTATTCCTCTGCTTTTGGTATTGTTTTGTTTTCATAGTGAAATCACATCAAGAAAGATTTGAATTTCTGATCTTCAAGAGCGTACACTTTCTCTTGATAAGAATAATTTGCTAAAATCTATTATTGCTGAAATTCCAAAATCCAGCTACGAAATCGAAACGTAAATGTCAATAACAAAAGTCAAATACAAATGACAACATTCAATCCCATCATAACAATGTTAACAGCTAGTTTATAGTATAAAAATATATGTCGTGAAATTTAATTGCTCCATTCATTCTATAATTTTGCTTCTCCTAATTAATCTCACTGTTTTACGTCACCTCGATTATAATACCCTGCATTCTTTCCAAGCATCACTTAACCTAGCCCTTCCTGTTTATTGTTTTAATGTACGTAAAGCCTGCATAATATTAATTTCAACAACTGTATATAAACACATGTAATTCTCAAGTCAGTCAGTCTACATCAATACAGAGCAAACACAACATCGTTCTCTCTCTGGCTCCGTGTTCTCTGCACGTTAAATCTAGATGAAATGGCAAGGAAAGTTCGGAGAGGTGGTTCACGTAGCTTGGTGGGAATACGGTCCAAATTCCTACATATACACTGGGGTTCCAAAAGTATTGCAACGCCTAATAAAAAATGGCGTCTAGAAGTGGCCCTAGGCCTGAGCAAGGAAATTTACATAAAAATATATAAATACCAAACGGGTTTCAATAGCGAATTTCTTTAGCAGAAGTATACTCAAAATTTCACAAATTTTCAAATGAAAGCATAATTTAAACTATATCATATTGTTTTGCAATAATATTAAAAGAAAACTGCGAAGAGGTCCCTTTAAAAATGTTTGCGAAAATTTTTCGAAGTGGAGAAATTAAAACGCCAATAATTATAATTTCTTTCACTCAAAGCCGCGCAAATTCTCTCTCATTTAAAAGAGAATGTTTTAAAACTTTGAAAAATATAAGAATTATCTAGGTAACTGTCTTGACCTTTTACAATTCACATTTTAAGTATTTGTTTATCATTTTAGGAATTTGATTTGACAAAACCTATTTTTCCGTAATTTTTTTTTCAGAGTAAAAAAAGAAGGTTAAGCGCCATAACAAAAAGTCAGACATGGATATTCCTATAATTTGTTTCAAATATTATAATTTGCTATAATTTTTAGGGGCTTAATATTTTCTGAAGTGAACGAAAATTTTATTTTTTAAATCCCAATTTGAAATTTGAAAAACAAAACATATGCTTCTGAAGTTGTAAACAAAGACTTAAACCGTGAATTGTAAAAGGTCAAGAGAGTTACCTAAATAATTCTTATATTTTTCGAAATGTTAAAGCATCCTCTTTTAAATGAGAGAGAATTTGCGTGGCTTTGAGTGAAAGAAATTATAATTATTGACGTTTTAATTATTCTCCTTCGATAAATTTTCGCAAACATTTTTTAAGGGACCTCTTCGCAGTTTTCTTTAAATATTATTGCAAAACAATATGATATAATTTAAACTATGTTTTCACTTGAAAATTTATGAAATTCTGAGTATATTTCTGCTTTAATGTCCAACCCCAACCGAGCCACAACCAGAGTGGTGATAGTCTTGCGGGAAAATTGGGCATCTGTGCACTGCCCTGATTTGCCCGCAGAATACTGCACTTTACTGTCAGGTGATTGGCTAGGGAAAGCACAGATTTCCGGGCAATGCACCTTGTCCGACAGACGTCGGATAGATAGTGTGGAAGACAGGAGAAACAAAGACTAAAGGGCAGGTAGCAAGAATGGAGATGAAACAGAGACAGATATTAGGGGACCAGGGAGGGTGGGGAACCATAAAACCAAGCAGCAATTCGGCAAGCATGCAGCACAAGTGTAATACGAAGCCAACTGACCACCCGCTGGGGAGGAATGCTACATGGTGCAACGGCGAGCAGTGGGGTGCCTGTCCATTAAACTTGGTTAAAACACACGTGCTCTAACCCGTGATTAATGTCCAACCCCAACCGAGCCACAACCAGAGTGGTGATAGTCTTGCGGGAAAATTGGGCATCTGTGCACTGCCCTGATTTGCCCGCAGAATACTGCACTTTACTGTCAGGTGATTGGCTAGGGAAAGCACAGATTTCCGGCCCAACGAACCCGAAGGGGACGGCCAATCACCCTAATCTCTACTTCACCGGTCTACCAGGAATCTTGATCTGAGGGCCTGGCTGGGAGAGTCCTAGGGAAAGCGGAGAGTAGGACAGAAAAGGCAGAGAGAAAGATATAGCGAACGACGATAAGAGGCAGAATGCGATACTGACTCGCGCTGCGAGTCGTTGCTCTTGGAGGTCGGTTTGTCATACAGAGACAGCTACCGAACAAATGCAAGCTGATACTGACTCGCGCTGCGAGTCGCTGGTCGTTGGGGTCGGTTTGTCATAAAGAGACAGCTACCAACCAAATGCAAGCTGATACTGACTCGCGCTGCGAGTCGCTGGTCGTTGGGGTCGGTTTGTCATACAGAGACAGCTACCGACCAAATGCAAGCTGATACTGACTTGCGCTGCAAGTCGCTGGTCGTTGGGGTCGGTTTGTCATACAGAGACAGCTACCAACCAAATGCAAGCTGATACTGACTCGCGCTGCGAGTCGCTGATAGCAACAATTTTGGATTGGCTCATCATGCAAACACAGCTGCAGGCAGAAAGCGAGGTATTACTGACTCACGCAGGTGAGCCGCTGATAGCAACAAATTTAGATTAACTCATCATACCAAGGCAGCTGCAGGCCAAATGCACGCCAATACTGACTCAAGCAGGTGAGCCGCTGACGGCAACAATGTTGGATTGGCTCATCATGCAAACACAGCTGCTGGCGGAAAGCAAGGTTATACCGACTCACGCATGTGAGCCGTTAATAGCAACGATTTTGGATTAGCTCATCATACAAAGAGGGCTGCAGGCCGGGTGTAATGCAATACTGACTCACGCACGTGAGCCACTAATAGAAACAATTTGGATTGGCTCATCATGCAAAGACAGCTGCAGCAGAAAGCAAGCTAATACAGCTTCACGCAGGTTAAGTGGTGATAGCAACAATTTTGGATTGATTCATCATACAAGACGGCTGCAGGGCGAGTGCAATAGATTACTGACTCACGCAGGTGAGCCGCTAATTGAAACAATTGTGGATTGGCTCATCATGCAAAGACAGCTGCAGCAGAAAGCAAGATTATACTGACTCACGCATGTGAGCCGCGAATGGGGACAATTTTGGATTGGCTCATTATACAGAGACCGCTGCCGCAGAAAGCAAGATAATACTGACTCACGCATGTGAGCCGCGAATGGAACAATTTTGGATTGGCTCATTGTATAAAGACATCTTCAACAGAAAGCAAGATAATACTGACTCACGCATGTGAGCCGCGAATGGGAACAATTTTGGATTGGCTCATTGTATAGAGATATTTGCAGCAGAAAGCAAGATAATGCTGACTCACACATGTGAGCCGCGAATGGGAACAATTTTGGATTGGCTCATTGTATAAAGACATCTTCAACAGAAAGCAAGATAATACTGACTCACGCATGTGAGCCGCGAATGGGAACAATTTGGGATTGGCTCATTGTATAGAGACATCTGCAGCAAAAAGCAAGATAATACTGACTCACGCATATGAGCCGCGAATGGGAACAATTTTGGATTGGCTCATTGTATAAAGACATCTGCAGCAGAAAGCAAGCTAATACTGACTCACGCATGTGAGCCGCGAATGGGAACAATTTTGGATTGGCTCCTTGTATAAAGACAGCTGCAGCAGAAAGCAAGATAATCCTGACTCACGCATGTGAGCCGCGAATGGGCACACTTTTGGATTGGCTCATTGTATAAAGACATCTGCAGCAGAAAGCAAGATAATGCTGACTCACGCAGTTGAGGTGCTGATAGCAAAATTTTGGGTTGGCTCGCCGCACAAGGAGAGCCGCAGGCAGAATGAAAAGCAATGCTGACTCATGCATGGGAGTCGAACAGTGTTGATTAAGGCTCTGTGTGCCGTAAGAGCTTTAATGATGGAACTGGGCGCCAAGGCATGGACAGCAGCAGCGTGAACACATGTGACACGGTAATAATGACTATCCGGAAAAGAAGCAAAGCAAACGAGCAAGAGGATACACAAATGATTAACATAACTAAACTTGCTGCAGCACTAAGCTGGGTGTGATGCATCAACAAACAGTGGGAGTGTTAGTGCAAGCGCAGCATAGGCTAGGCTGTGTCGAGGTGTTTTTGAGATGTTTGCTGGAGCCGCAGGGGGTGCACAACGTGACCGAGCGTTTTTGTCTAAAGTGTCAAAAGGTTGCAATGTGCGAGAAATTTGCTGGCAGGGTTGCCATGTGGGCGTATTTTAAGGTTGCTGGCATAATAGCTTTGGTGGGCATTGTGAATACTGGATGCTTCCAACCGAGAAACGAAAATGTTAATGAGGAGAGCCGAGGCGACAGGAGCCGAAAGTTTTCGGCCGCGCTGCAGAAAGAATTCGGTTGTTAAAAAGGCCTTTGGCATGGCTAAACGCTGCAATTGAGTATACTGAACACGAGTATCGCCGAAGTCAAGACGGACAGGTGACGCAAGGGCAAAACATAGAGACGAGTTAATGAACGCAGAAAAGTAACAAAGACACGCGTATCGGCCAAAGTGAGCAACGGCAATAAAAGGCGAGCAACATCACAAAAAAAAGGAGGTTCGCAACTGTAGGTTGGTTGAAATTATGTACATTAATTTAGATAACCATGGATGTACATGTAAGAGCATAAGAAACAGCAAAATAGATGGAACGATCTCACCGAGAATGCGGGCCTGAAGGGACGATACAGCGAGCAACTTTTCAGCTTGAAATTCCGGTGTGGCCAGGCAGCTATAAGATGTCGAAACAAGCCCAGCGGAGAAGCCACAACAGCAATCAATGGATACTAAAATAACCTCTTGAAACTGGCAGCAAATTGCGAGATAAACAAGCGATACAACAATAAAACCAAGCAGCAATTCGGCAAGCATGCAGCACAAGTGTAATACGAAACCAACTGACCACCCGCTGGGGAGGAATGCTACATGGTGCAACGGCGAGCAGTGGGGTGCCTGTCCATTAAACTTGGTTAAAACACACGTGCTCTAACCGGTGAAAAGAAATTCGCGATTGAAACCCGTTTGGTAGTTTTATATTGTTATGTAAATTTTCTTGCTTAGGCCTCCGGCCACTTTTAGACGCCATTTTTTATCAGGTGTTGCAATACTTTTGGAGCCCCAGTATACCATGTGTGAGATGAGAGAGTACTGAGGCCATTTATCATTGCTCGTGAATTAATTTGTGACTAATAAGCAGAAAAAATAAATGCTAGCAAAATGAACGTTAATAATCAAGTGTAATCAGCGTTAATAATCAAGTGTAATCAGCGTTAATGATCAAGTGTTTCTCACTAGAAACTACCATCCTCTGCGGAATCTTCTACGAACTGACCTTCTGCGAACTGATCTTCTGCGAACTGATCTTCTGCGAACTGATCTTCTGCGGACATATCTTCTGCGAACTGATCTTCTGCGCACGGATCTTCTGCGGACGGATCTTCTGCGAGCGGACTTATTAGGTATTTTCCAACGTCCCCCAAAATGGGTCTTTTTCTTGTAAGGTGTCTTGAACTTTGGATGATTCTGCAATAAAGAAAATATTATCAGAATCTTTTAAACTTTAAATACAACATACCAATTATGCACTTATGCATTGGCTTTTCTTTACATTTGCAAAGTTTTTTCTGCCCTGACCAAAGTTACGAACCTTGATCTTCCAGGTCTTCCATGGCTGTGTCTTTAGACTCGTCCTCTGGGTTTTCGCTTTCCTCATCTCCCGGTTGTTCTTCAGCCGGCTCTTCCTCCTCTGGCTCATCTTCGGCGTGTTCTTCGTTTTCGTCGTCTGTTTCTGCTGAATCTATGCTGTTCTTGCTTGCTTCAACCGGTGCAGCATCCTTTTGTTCGCTGACAGCTGGGTCTTCCAATGTTGTTGCTACAAATTTATTAAAATTTGATGCTTAGATATAGGAAACTGCCTACTACACGAGTATTCTGCTTCAGACACAATAACAATGAGTGAATCAACAATAAGTTATCTATAGTAATGCATACATACCACTGGTGCAGAGTGCCAGTCCAAGAAGGACGGCGAGGCATGCAAATGTTCTCATGATGCAGGTCTTATTCAGTCCTAAAAATGAAATGAGCATTTCACAAGCTTGTTCTTGTATAATTTGAATTGTTTGCAGAATTGCCATGCTCAAAGTGATTGTAAAATAGTTTGATAGACACAGAAACAAAATTTGATGAATTTGAAGCTTTAATCAGTCCGTCATTATTTACTCACTAGTTTTAGATTTATAAAATTTGGCTATCGTATCACATTTTGAAGAAAGCTGCAGATGTTACAGAAGATGTTTGAATAGACAATATGTAATTAAGAACAGGTAAAGCAAGAAAAACAGAAAAAAGAACTCGAACCTACCTCACTCCAACTTGAACTCTCTCTGTTTGGCAAATGTTTTGACAAGCAGATGTCCAGCTCTCGCAAACTGGCCAAGTTCTGAAGTTTGGGCGTTTTCACGGTTCAATTTATGACGAATTTCTACTTCACTGCGCTTTGATACATGACAATCATACAACCCATGCCCCTTTCAATTACGCAAAAAGCGATTATCAAAGTTCAAATATTCTGCATAAATATCCTACGCAACATGTCGTAAAAGAACGTAATCCTGAGTAATTTTCTTTGTCTGTCTACTTATCGCAGCTTTAGTCATTGTCAATACAAAAAAAGGCTATGGTCTTTAATCTCGCACCATAATTAATGGTAGTTGGTTAAGCAAGTGTGGGTTGGGGCTGGGTGGGATTTTGGCTATGTGGATGGGCAGCTGCTGCCTTGATGTCCTAGTAGGGGTAGGGGTTTATCCTTGTTCTTGCTTGGGAAGGGCTGGCCGCTGTCTGTCTGTGTGGTGGGGGTCCCATCTGCTTTTTGACTTGCACTTGCATCTTTAATTTTCTCGATGCTTGCTCTGTTATAGTTTTCGTTCAGAACTGAAAAGTTATTTCTCGATTCATATTCACAAACTGACTAAATTTAACTATGATCTGCCTTATTGTGTAATGGACGTGCTCCTTACACAAATCATCATCCCTAATCCACATTTGGCTCTGGTTGTTGCTTTTATAAAAATTCTAGTCTCCTTGTTTTTATGGGGGGGGGCTCTCTCTCGATTAGTTAATCTACCTTGAGAGCTCCTCCTTAATCAATCTATCTTAAATACACTCTTGTAGAGTTTTTTGTCTTCGTAATATGTGTTCTCCCTGTAGTATTTAGTAATGTATTTTCTTTAGTATTGTACCTTATCTTGTAAATTAGTAGCTGTATAATAATTGTAGAATTGTATTTAAGATTGATTGAAAAAAGGAAGAAATGAAAATGAAATGAAAGGCCAGGATATAAAAAGATATATCCGTCAATTAACACAAACTAATTGTTTTGTTTCGTTAGAATTATGTTCATATTTGCATTATTAGCAAGCTTATTATTATAGTTTTTATAATACAATTTCATATATTACAATTTGAAATACTGTCATAAATCATTAGCTTTGAGTTATAATTGCCAATCTTTCAGCACATAAAAACCCTAATAAATTTATGACGCAAGATTCGAAATGGTCGGTCCATGGCTCGCTTGTCCGATGCCGTGTCCCTCTCGTTTTTTGCGTTTTTCCTCCTCGTTTCATGTCGTTTTCCACGCGTTTCGTGTCTTTTCATGACGTTTTATGTGTTAACAACTACGCAACAAACTGTTGTGAAGTAAATCATTTGCTTGGACGCCGTCCACGGGCTGTCGGCGAGCTTCCGCAAACGCCTTCGGTAATATGAAAACAACTTCTTCAGTTTTTGTAGATGTTTTTAATAAGTGTGTTTTCTTTGCTTCCGACCTCAAACTCTACAACACAAACTACGTAATTTGACGTTCAGCACCTTTACGGGTCCATAGTCAAGCTGTAAAATTTGATGGCATAAAATAGAATCAACTTGATTTTATTACATCCATTTCCACAACCTGATAGATTAATACTTTCCGTCTGTTAATTCGTCATCGAATATTCGAGGCACATTAAAAAACCCTTAAATAGAACCCTTGAGTCAAATTTACACTAGACAAACTAACCCTGGTTAATGAAACCCCTGATATTTCTGGTGTGTAGTGTAAGTGCTGACATGGGGTACAACTAGGGTGACAGTAAAGTGCAATAAAAATCTTAACTCTGTGACCTTGCTTAATGCTTTTTACCCAAGTGCACATACTTTGGGAAAAAGCTGACCCAGGTTGACCAGTGGGCACATTATTGCTCTAGTGGTTAATTGCAATGCACTTTAAGCAAATTAAGCATGGTTAGTGTTTCAAAGAAATGATTTTACTAACAATGAATGTTGAGTCAGCAGTTTTGGCATAACCATAACAATAATTTCGAAGAAACGAATACCTGGCATCAGCTTCCTTGGGGGGGGGGGTGCGTGTTAAAGTGTCCCTACCGCATTTTGTATGTTTCTCCATTCAGTAAAATTCGGTACGCTAATTTCAGGTTTGAAAATTATTTTTAAATCTGATGCCTAGTTCACGAGTACACGCTTTTTTTATAAGGAACCTAGCTTGGGCCTAGTTCTTTAAGTTCCTTATTTTGAGACCTATTTTGACCACTTTGTAGTTCTAAAATTTCCTTAATAGTTCCTTAATTTTAAGTTCGCATTTAGTGGACATAATTAGTACAGACGCAAGAAAAGCATTCAAATTCAAGGTTTTGCTATAAACTTGTGAAAAGATAACGGGTTAAAACATGAAGAAGCTTCATATAATGTAAAAGTACTGAAAATCAATGGAACCGGCTTCCTAATTGTAAATTGTGCGGAGTAGGTTCCTTATCAACGGTTCCTTATAAAAAAAGCGTGTAATCACTTGGGAACGTGTCAGTATTTTTTTTTCATTTCAACATTTCAACATTCATCATTTGTAGAGATGATACGGTCAGCTTCTTGTTTATTCTGTTCATTTCAACATTTCGTTGCAACATTTCATCATTTTTGCCATTTCCGTGACACGCTTTTGGGACTGGGTCGAGTCCACCATGACATCATAGTGGGAAGCCCGTTTTGTCTCAGACACATAGACATCATAGTACAAGCACTTTGATCAGCATGAAACGAGGAGGAAAAATGCAAAAAACGAGGGGGACACGGCACCGGACGAGCGAACCATAGACCGAACATTTCGAATCTTGCGTTATAAATTTATTAGGGGTTTTTATGTGCTCAAATCTTGGCAATTATAATGGAAGCTAATGATTTATCACAGTATTTCGTCAAATTGTAATATGTGAAATTGTATTATAAAAAACTATAATAATAAGCTTGCTAATAATGCAAACATAAATATTATTCCAACAAAAATAGCTTATTACAGAATACAGTGTCTCAGGGCGAAATAAAAACTACGTTCACTTCAGACGCCGTGCCAAAGCGGCGCAAGCACGACGAAGCACGACGCTTGCAGTAAGCATTAATAACACCCTAGTAGAGTACCTGGGATTTGTTCTGGGAAACGATAATGTATCTTGCTCAGATAGTTACAGTACGATTTTCTATCCGTGCTGTAGCTATCTGAGCTAGACAGCCTGTGGACGGCTATAATAATATATAGTAAATCCTCGAATAAGCCCCCGGGGACTTATGTGCAAAAACTAAATTTTAGCCTGATTATTGTTGAATATTAAGCAAAATAAAAGCTATACAATGCAGCCAATCAATAATATTATTGGCTTAAACTTGCTGCTATTTGCAATACATTCACTAAACAACTTCAATTTCTGGAAACTTGGGCTCAATTTCACTGCAAATGATTATCAGGATGGGGGCTGATTCGAGAGAAGGGCTTATTCAAACGTGGGGGCTTATTCGAGGATTTACGGTACTTCACTCCAACTTGAACTCTCTCTGTTTGGCAAATGTTTTGTCAAGCAGATGTCCAGCTCTCGCAAACTGGCCAAGTTCTGAAGTTTGGGCGTGTTCACAGTTCCATTTATGGCGAATACATTCCTGCTCGACTGGGCTGTGACACATGACAATCATACAACCCATGCTCCTTTCAATTAGGCAAAAAACGATTATCAAGGTAGAAATATTCTGCATAAATATCTTACGCAACATGTCGTAAAAAAACGTAATCCTGAGTCATTTTCTTTGTCTGTCTACTTATCTCAGCTTTAGTCATTGTCAATACAAACAAAGGCCAAGATATAAAAAGATATATCCGTCAATTATTCACATTATGGACCAGAAATGCCTTTGAAATATCATTAAATACCATTACTTTTAAAAAAAATACCAAGTTACGTTTGGCTGACGAATAAACAGCATAGTTTAACACAAACTAATTGTTTTGTTTTGTTGGAATAATATTCATCTTTGCATTATTAGCAAGCTTATTATTATAGCTTTTTATAATACAATTTGACGAAATAATGTGATAAATCATAGCTTCCATTACAATTGCCAAGATTTCAGCACATAAAAACCCCTAATAAATTTATGACGCAAGATTCGAAATGTTCGGTCTATGGTTCGCTCGTCCGGTGTCGTGTCCCTCTCGTTTTTTGCACTTTTCCTCCTCGTTTCATGTCGTTTTCCACGCGTTTTGTGTCTTTTCATGACGTTTTATGTGTTAGCAACTACGCAACAAACTGTTGTGAAGTAAATCATATGTTCGGACGCCGTCCACGGGCTGTCGGCGAGCTTCCGCAAACGCCTTCGGTAATACAAAAACAACTTCTTCAGTTTTTGTAGATATTTGTAATAAGTGTGTTTTCTTTGCTCCCGACCTCAAACTCTACAACACAAACTACGTAATTTCACGTTCAGCACCTTTACGGGTCCATAGTCAAGCTGTAAAATTTGATGGCATCAAATAGAATTAACTTGATTTTATTACATCCATTTCCACAACTCAATAGATTAATACTTTCCGTCTGTTAATTCGTCATCGAATATTCGATGCACATTAAAAAACCCTTAAATAGAACCCTTGAGTCAAATTTACACTAGACAAACTAACCCTGGTTAATGAAACCCCAGATATTTCTGGTGTGTAGTGTAAGTGCTGACATGGGGTACAACTAGGGTGACAGTAAAGTGCAATAAAAATGTTAACTTTGTGACCTTGCTTAATGCTTTTTTACCTAAGTGCACATATTCTAGGAAAAAGCTGACCCAGGTTGACCAGTGGGCACATTATTGCTCTTTCTTTGACAGCCAAAAGTCACTTGGTATTGTTTTCAAAGTAAATGACCCTCCGGTGGTCAAAGTGGTATTTTTAACAATTAGTCTGGTGAACAATGCCTGGAAATGTCTTCCTGTATCCCGCCCCTTGTATGGACAACGACTAAAGCTGAGATAAGTGGATTGACAAAGAAAATGACTCAGGATTGCGTTCTTTTACGACATGTTGCGTATGATATTTACGCAGAATAATTGAATTTTGATAATCGCTTTTGCGTAATTGAAAGGGGCATGGGTTGTACGATTGTCATGTGACACAGCGCAGTGGAGTAAAAATTCGCCATAAATAGAACCGTGAAAACGCCCAAACTTCAGAACTTGGCCAGTTTGCGAGAACTGGACATCTGCTTGACAAAACATATGCCAAACAGAGAGAGTTCAAGTTGGAGTGAAGTAAGTGCCAGTTCTTTGTTCTGTTTCTCTTGCTTTACCTGTTCTCAATTACATATTGTCTATTAAAACAGCTTCTGTAGCATCTGCAGCTTTCTTCAAAATGTGATACGATAGCCAAATTTTGTAAATAAGTGAGTGAATAATGACGGACTGATTAAAGTTTCAAATTCATCAAATTTTGTCTCTGTGTCTATCAAACTATTTTACAATCACTTTGAGCATGGCAATTCTGCAAACAATTCAAATTATACAAGAACAAGCTTGTGAAATGCTCATTTCATTTTTAGGACTGAATAAGACCTGCATCATGAGAACATTTGTATGCCTCGCCGTCCTTCTTGGACTGGCACTCTGCATCAGTGGTATGTATGCATTACTATAGATAACCTTGATGTTGATTCACTCATTGTTATTGTGTCTGAAGCAGAATACTCGTGTAGTAGGCAGTTTCCTATATCTAAGCATCAAATTTTAATAAATTTGTAGCAACAACATTGGAAGACCCAGCTGTCAGCGAACAAAAGGATGCTGCACCGGTTGAAGCAAGCAAGAACAGCATAGATTCAGCAGAAACAGACGACGAAAACGAAGAACACGCCGAAGATGAGCCAGAGGAGGAAGAGCCGGCTGAAGAACAACCGGGAGATGAGGAAAGCGAAAACCCAGAGGACGAGTCTAAAGACACAGCCATGGAAGACCTGGAAGATCAAGGTTCGTAACTTTGGTCAGGGCAGAAAAAACTTTGCAAATGTAAAGAAAAGCCAATGCATAAGTGCATAATTGGTATGTTGTATTTAAAGTTTAAAAGATTCTGATAATATTTTCTTTATTGCAGAATCATCCAAAGTTCAAGACACCTTACAAGAAAAAGACCCATTTTGGGGACGTTGGAAAATACCTAATAAGTCCGCTCGCAGAAGATCCGTCCGCAGAAGATCCGTGCGCAGAAGATCAGTTCGCAGAAGATATGTCCGCAGAAGATCAGTTCGCAGAAGATCAGTTCGCAGAAGATCAGTTCGCAGAAGGTCAGTTCGTAGAAGATTCCGCAGAGGATGGTAGTTTCTAGTGAGAAACACTTGATCATTAACGCTGATTACACTTGATTATTAACGCTGATTACACTTGATTATTAACGTTCATTTTGCTAGCATTTATTTTTTCTGTTTATTAGTCCCATGTTATATCACGAGCAATAAGAAATGAAAGTATTCTTTGCCTCAGTACTCCCTCATTTCACACCCAATATATCTGAGTACGTACAACATACACACAACCAACCTTTTAACCCGTCCACTGAAAGCCAACAACGTAGTACCAACGTACTACTTGCTCAATAATTGCTTAAGAGACCAAACTTGGTTTCTTCTCATAGCACATTCATAAAACACGCGGACCCCCGTGTTTTATGAATGGGTTGGTTGAGGCAACAGCCTCAACCAACTTCAGAACAATAATTATTATTGATGATAACGATGAAAATAGTTTGCCGACTTAAATTAACACAGTGTGAAAAGTAATCTGGTGTACTTACAGTGTATCGTTGAAAGGCGCAATTAGTATTGATTCGATGCTGATATCTACATGGGCCTTGGCAATGAGAGTAACTTTGCCACCGTTGGGAATGAAGGAAGCATCCCAAACAGCTATTGCCTGTATGCATCAATTAGAAAAAATTGTTTAATTGCATTTCACTGGGTAATTTTTGCTGCAACATTCCAATGCATGTGAAAAATATATTGCAGCCATATTCACGTCCAAAAGAAGCAAAAAAATATTTGTTACTGCTGAGAATATTGCTTGGAACAAAATCAAAACGATTTTCTCAGCCAGTCACATATTTGAACAGTTGCAAAGATTTTGCCCTGGATAGATCAGCTTATTAACCTCGACAGAGAACCTCGACTTAGCATTCTATT
>RQOL01000656.1:0-17678 GCA_013076295.1 Sanderia malayensis | reverse complement strand
ACATTTGCATGCCTCGCCGTCCTTCTTGGACTGGCACTCTGCACCAGTGGTATGTATGCATTACTATAGATAACTTATTGTTGATTCACTCATTGTTATTGTGTCTGAAGCAGAATACTCGTGTAGTAGGCAGTTTCCTATATCTAAGCATCAAATTTTAATAAATTTGTAGCAACAACATTGGAAGACCCAGCTGTCAGCGAACAAAAGGATGCTGCACCGGTTGAAGCAAGCAAGAACAGCATAGATTCAGCAGAAACAGACGACGAAAACGAAGAACACGCCGAAGATGAGCCAGAGGAGGAAGAGCCGGCTGAAGAACAACCGGGAGATGAGGAAAGCGAAAACCCAGAGGACGAGTCTAAAGACACAGCCATGGAAGACCTGGAAGATCAAGGTTCGTAACTTTGGTCAGGGCAGAAAAAACTTTGCAAATGTAAAGAAAAGCCAATGCATAAGTGCATAATTGGTATGTTGTATTTAAAGTTTAAAAGATTCTGATAATATTTTCTTTATTGCAGAATCATCCAAAGTTCAAGACACCTTACAAGAAAAAGACCCATTTTGGGGACGTTGGAAAATACCTAATAAGTCCGCTCGCAGAAGATCCGTCCGCAGAAGATCCGTGCGCAGAAGATCAGTTCGCAGAAGATATGTCCGCAGAAGATCAGTTCGCAGAAGATCAGTTCGCAGAAGATCAGTTCGCAGAAGGTCAGTTCGTAGAAGATTCCGCAGAGGATGGTAGTTTCTAGTGAGAAACACTTGATCATTAACGCTGATTACACTTGATTATTAACGCTGATTACACTTGATTATTAACGTTCATTTTGCTAGCATTTATTTTTTCTGCTTATTAGTCACAAATTAATTCACGAGCAATGATAAATGGCCTCAGTACTCTCTCATCTCACACATGGTATACTGGGGCTCCAAAAGTATTGCAACACCTGATAAAAAATGGCGTCTAAAAGTGGCCGGAGGCCTAAGCAAGAAAATTTACATAACAATATAAAACTACCAAACGGGTTTCAATCGCGAATTTCTTTTCACCGGTTAGAGCACGTGTGTTTTAACCAAGTTTAATGGACAGGCACCCCACTGCTCGCCGTTGCACCATGTAGCATTCCTCCCCAGCGGGTGGTCAGTTGGTTTCGTATTACACTTGTGCTGCATGCTTGCCGAATTGCTGCTTGGTTTTATTGTTGTATCGCTTGTTTATCTCGCAATTTGCTGCCAGTTTCAAGAGGTTATTTTAGTATCCATTGATTGCTGTTGTGGCTTCTCCGCTGGGCTTGTTTCGACATCTTATAGCTGCCTGGCCACACCGGAATTTCAAGCTGAAAAGTTGCTCGCTGTATCGTCCCTTCAGGCCCGCATTCTCGGTGAGATCGTTCCATCTATTTTGCTGTTTCTTATGCTCTTACATGTACATCCATGGTTATCTAAATTAATGTACATAATTTCAACCAACCTACAGTTGCGAACCTCCTTTTTTTTGTGATGTTGCTCGCCTTTTATTGCCGTTGCTCACTTTGGCCGATACGCGTGTCTTTGTTACTTTTCTGCGTTCATTAACTCGTCTCTATGTTTTGCCCTTGCGTCACCTGTCCGTCTTGACTTCGGCGATACTCGTGTTCAGTATACTCAATTGCAGCGTTTAGCCATGCCAAAGGCCTTTTTAACAACCGAATTCTTTCTGCAGCGCGGCCGAAAACTTTCGGCTCCTGTCGCCTCGGCTCTCCTCATTAACATTTTCGTTTCTCGGTTGGAAGCATCCAGTATTCACAATGCCCACCAAAGCTATTATGCCAGCAACCTTAAAATACGCCCACATGGCAACCCTGCCAGCAAATTTCTCGCACATTGCAACCTTTTGACACTTTAGACAAAAACGCTCGGTCACGTTGTGCACCCCCTGCGGCTCCAGCAAACATCTCAAAAACACCTCGACACAGCCTAGCCTATGCTGCGCTTGCACTAACACTCCCACTGTTTGTTGATGCATCACACCCAGCTTAGTGCTGCAGCAAGTTTAGTTATGTTAATCATTTGTGTATCCTCTTGCTCGTTTGCTTTGCTTCTTTTCCGGATAGTCATTATTACCGTGTCACATGTGTTCACGCTGCTGCTGTCCATGCCTTG
The DNA here is from genome assembly GCA_013076295.1 of Sanderia malayensis. Taxonomy (NCBI): domain Eukaryota; kingdom Metazoa; phylum Cnidaria; class Scyphozoa; order Semaeostomeae; family Pelagiidae; genus Sanderia; species Sanderia malayensis. The sequence continues at coordinate 15,536 of RQOL01000656.1, read as the reverse complement.
GCGCCCAGTTCCATCATTAAAGCTCTTACGGCACACAGAGCCTTAATCAACACTGTTCGACTCCCATGCATGAGTCAGCATTGCTTTTCATTCTGCCTGCGGCTCTCCTTGTGCGGCGAGCCAACCCAAAATTTTGCTATCAGCACCTCAACTGCGTGAGTCAGCATTATCTTGCTTTCTGCTGCAGATGTCTTTATACAATGAGCCAATCCAAAAGTTGCCCATTCGCGGCTCACATGCGTGAGTCAGGATTATCTTGCTTTCTGCTGCAGCTGTCTTTATACAAGGAGCCAATCCAAAATTGTTCCCATTCGCGGCTCACATGCGTGAGTCAGTATTAGCTTGCTTTCTGCTGCAGATGTCTTTATACAATGAGCCAATCCAAAATTGTTCCCATTCGCGGCTCATATGCGTGAGTCAGTATTATCTTGCTTTTTGCTGCAGATGTCTCTATACAATGAGCCAATCCCAAATTGTTCCCATTCGCGGCTCACATGCGTGAGTCAGTATTATCTTGCTTTCTGTTGAAGATGTCTTTATACAATGAGCCAATCCAAAATTGTTCCCATTCGCGGCTCACATGTGTGAGTCAGCATTATCTTGCTTTCTGCTGCAAATATCTCTATACAATGAGCCAATCCAAAATTGTTCCCATTCGCGGCTCACATGCGTGAGTCAGTATTATCTTGCTTTCTGTTGAAGATGTCTTTATACAATGAGCCAATCCAAAATTGTTCCATTCGCGGCTCACATGCGTGAGTCAGTATTATCTTGCTTTCTGCGGCAGCGGTCTCTGTATAATGAGCCAATCCAAAATTGTCCCCATTCGCGGCTCACATGCGTGAGTCAGTATTATCTTGCTTTCTCCTGCCGCTGTCTTTGTATAATGAGCGAATCCAAAATTGTTTCCATTCGCGGCTCTCATGCGTGAGTCAGTATAATCTTGCTTTCTGCTGCAGCTGTCTTTGCATGATGAGCCAATCCACAATTGTTCCCATTCGCGGCTCACATGCGTGAGTCAGTATTATCTTGCTTTCTGCGGCAGCGGTCTCTGTATAATGAGCCAATCCAAAATTGTCCCCATTCGCGGCTCACATGCGTGAGTCAGTATTATCTTGCTTTCTCCTGCCGCTGTCTTTGTATAATGAGCGAATCCAAAATTGTTTCCATTCGGCTCACATGCGTGAGTCAGTATAATCTTGCTTTCTGCTGCAGCTGTCTTTGCATGATGAGCCAATCCACAATTGTTTCAATTAGCGGCTCACCTGCGTGAGTCAGTAATCTATTGCACTCGCCCTGCAGCCGTCTTGTATGATGAATCAATCCAAAATTGTTGCTATCACCACTTAACCTGCGTGAAGCTGTATTAGCTTGCTTTCTGCTGCAGCTGTCTTTGCATGATGAGCCAATCCAAATTGTTTCTATTAGTGGCTCACGTGCGTGAGTCAGTATTGCATTACACTCGGCCTGCAGCCCTCTTTGTATGATGAGCTAATCCAAAATCGTTGCTATTAACGGCTCACATGCGTGAGTCGGTATAACCTTGCTTTCCGCCAGCAGCTGTGTTTGCATGATGAGCCAATCCAACATTGTTGCCGTCAGCGGCTCACCTGCTTGAGTCAGTATTGGCGTGCATTTGGCCTGCAGCTGCCTTGGTATGATGAGTTAATCTAAATTTGTTGCTATCAGCGGCTCACCTGCGTGAGTCAGTAATACCTCGCTTTCTGCCTGCAGCTGTGTTTGCATGATGAGCCAATCCAAAATTGTTGCTATCAGCGACTCGCAGCGCGAGTCAGTATCAGCTTGCATTTGGTTGGTAGCTGTCTCTGTATGACAATCCGACCTCGAAGACCAGCGACTCGCAGCGCGAGTCAGTATCAGCTTGCATTTGGTCGGTAGCTGTCTCTGTATGACAAACCGACCCCAACGACCAGCGACTTGCAGCGCAAGTCAGTATCAGCTTGCATTTGGTCGGTAGCTGTCTCTGTATGACAAACCGACCCCAACGACCAGCGACTCGCAGCGCGAGTCAGTATCAGCTTGCATTTGGTTGGTAGCTGTCTCTTTATGACAAACCGACCCCAACGACCAGCGACTCGCAGCGCGAGTCAGTATCAGCTTGCATTTGTTCGGTAGCTGTCTCTGTATGACAAACCGACCTCCAAGAGCAACGACTCGCAGCGCGAGTCAGTATCGCATTCTGCCTCTTATCGTCGTTCGCTATACCTTTCTCTCTGCCTTTTCTGTCCTACTCTCCGCTTTCCCTAGGACTCTCCCAGCCAGGCCCTCAGATCAAGATTCCTGGTAGACCGGTGAAGTAGAGATTAGGGTGATTGGCCGTCACCCTTCGGGTTCGTTGGGCCGGAAATCTGTGCTTTCCCTAGCCAATCACCTGACAGTAAAGTGCAGTATTCTGCGGGCAAATCAGGGCAGTGCACAGATGCCCAATTTTCCCGCAAGACTATCACCACTCTGGTTGTGGCTCGGTTGGGGTTGGACATTAATCACGGGTTAGAGCACGTGTGTTTTAACCAAGTTTAATGGACAGGCACCCCACTGCTCGCCGTTGCACCATGTAGCATTCCTCCCCAGCGGGTGGTCAGTTGGCTTCGTATTACACTTGTGCTGCATGCTTGCCGAATTGCTGCTTGGTTTTATGGTTCCCCACCCTCCCTGGTCCCCTAATATCTGTCTCTGTTTCATCTCCATTCTTGCTACCTGCCCTTTAGTCTTTGTTTCTCCTGTCTTCCACACTATCTATCCGACGTCTGTCGACAAGGTGCATTGCCCGAATCTGTGCTTTCCCTAGCCAATCACCTGACAGTAAAGTGCAGTATTCTGCGGGCAAATCAGGGCAGTGCACAGATGCCCAATTTTCCCGCAAGACTATCACCACTCTGGTTGTGGCTCGGTTGGGGTTGGACATTAAAGCAGAAATATACTCAGAATTTCATAAATTTTCAAGTGAAAACATAGTTTAAATTATATCATATTGTTTTGCAATAATATTTAAAGAAAACTGCGAAGAGGTCCCCTAAAAAATGTTTGCGAAAATTTATCGAAGGAGAATAATTAAAACGTCAATAATTATAATTTCTTTCACTCAAAGCCACGCAAATTCTCTCTCATTTAAAAGAGGATGCTTTAACATTTCGAAAAATATAAGAATTATTTAGGTAACTCTCTTGACCTTTTACAATTCACGGTTTAAGTCTTTGTTTACAACTTCAGAAGCATATGGTTTGTTTTTCAAATTTCAAATTGGGATTTAAAAAATAAAATTTTCGTTCACTTCAGAAAATATTAAGCCCCTAAAAATTATAGCAAATTATAATATTTGAAACAAATTATAGGAATATCCATGTCTGACTTTTTGTTATGGCGCTTAACCTTCTTTTTTACTCTGAAAAAAAAATTACGGAAAAATAGGTTTTGTCAAATCAAATTCCTAAAATGATAAACAAATACTTAAAATGTGAATTGTAAAAGGTCAAGACAGTTACCTAGATAATTCTTATATTTTTCAAAGTTTTAAAACATTCTCTTTTAAATGAGAGAGAATTTGCGCGGCTTTGAGTGAAAGAAATTATAATTATTGGCGTTTTAATTTCTCCACTTCGAAAAATTTTCGCAAACATTTTTAAAGGGACCTCTTCGCAGTTTTCTTTTAATATTATTGCAAAACAATATGATATAGTTTAAATTATGCTTTCATTTGAAAATTTGTGAAATTTTGAGTATACTTCTGCTAAAGAAATTCGCTATTGAAACCCGTTTGGTATTTATATATTTTTATGTAAATTTCCTTGCTCAGGCCTAGGGCCACTTCTAGACGCCATTTTTTATTAGGCGTTGCAATACTTTTGGAACCCCAGTGTATATGTAGGAATTTGGACCGTATTCCCACCAAGCTACGTGAACCACCTCTCCGAACTTTCCTTGCCATTTCATCTAGATTTAACGTGCAGAGAACACGGAGCCAGAGAGAGAACGATGTTGTGTTTGCTCTGTATTGATGTAGACTGACTGACTTGAGAATTACATGTGTTTATATACAGTTGTTGAAATTAATATTATGCAGGCTTTACGTACATTAAAACAATAAACAGGAAGGGCTAGGTTAAGTGATGCTTGGAAAGAATGCAGGGTATTATAATCGAGGTGACGTAAAACAGTGAGATTAATTAGGAGAAGCAAAATTATAGAATGAATGGAGCAATTAAATTTCACGACATATATTTTTATACTATAAACTAGCTGTTAACATTGTTATGATGGGATTGAATGTTGTCATTTGTATTTGACTTTTGTTATTGACATTTACGTTTCGATTTCGTAGCTGGATTTTGGAATTTCAGCAATAATAGATTTTAGCAAATTATTCTTATCAAGAGAAAGTGTACGCTCTTGAAGATCAGAAATTCAAATCTTTCTTGATGTGATTTCACTATGAAAACAAAACAATACCAAAAGCAGAGGAATAAATGTAGAAAGCCCCAGATTGAAAAGGAAACTAAATTAAATACACATCATCAATTTGAAATCTGAAGTCAGGATTTTTTGGACCGGGATTACTTTCAACACGTACTTACTAAAACGCGGAACGACCCAAAACGACCCACAACGACCCACAACGACCCAAAACCACCCAAAACGACCCACAACGACCCAAAACGACCCATAACCACCTCATAGCAACCAACCACCAACAACCACCTCTTTGAAATTTTTAAAGAAATACATGTTTTCCTGTGATGTACTTGTGACCGTGCCGTTTGTCTATGTTATATCCGTTGTTGCTGTCACTATTGATTGATGTGTCATATTATGATTGTTATAACTTATGTGAAATTATATAGTATTTTAGTTGGATGATTGATCTCAAGCAAGCAACATCTCTCATTCTCTTGAGTACCTTAAGTGTTAAAATAATGATAAAATATAAAAAAATTAATCAGAGAAACTTTCGCGGGAAGAAACTTTCGCGATTTTCGCGTTTTTGGCCAAAATTCGTGAAAGTATATTGCGCGAAGTTTTCTAAAATATGAAATTCGCGAAAGTTTATTCTCGCAAAAGCGCTGTTGTGAAAAACTGGTAATCCCACAGTGAAAGGCGATTAACAAAGAAAAATATTTATTCATTAGTTAGTTTCATGAAAAGAAAAGGGAAGACAGAAAAGGCAGAGTGAATATGGAAACGAAGCTGACTTATTACAATATATTCTTCTTCTTCTGTTAACGTTGTAAAAATGAGAAAAATTTATAAAAAGTTTCACTTTGAATAAAAACTACTTCAAGGTTTCTGTTTAAAGTTTCTGTTCAGACGTGGAATTCGCGAAAGTTTATTCTCGCAAAACTCCGATTTTGCTTAAAACGCGAAAGTTAATGCGTTTTTTCGCCTCGCGAAAGTTTCTTCCCGCGAAAGTTTCTACCTTTACCTGCTTTACCCAGCCACGTTACAGGGGAATTTTGAGGAAATATTGAATTTTATCACGTTATCATATTTCTTGATTTCACGTTGTTTTGCCCCTAAATATCTGATATAATGTTTAAGTTGTAATTTTTGGGTCGTTTTGGGTGGTTACTTTAATCGGGGAAACTTTCGCGGGAAGAAACTTTCGCGATTTTCGCGTTTTTGGCCAAAATTCGCGAAAGTTTATTGCGCAAAACTTTCTAAAATATGAAATTCGCGAAAGTTTATTCTTGATAAAAATTTCAAAATTGGAAATTCGCGAAATTTATGAAAAGTTTCACTTTGAATAAAAACTACTTCAAGGTTTCTGTTTAAAGTTTCTGTTCAGACTTGGAATTCGCGAAAGTTAATTTTCGCAAAATGTCCGATTTTGCCTAAAACGCGAAAGTTAATTCTAAAAATTCGCGTTTTTTTCGCCTCGCGAAAGTTTCTTCCCGCGAAACTTTCTCCGATTAAAGTATGAGGTGGTTGTGGGTGGTTTTGGGTCGTTGTGGGTCTCTTTGGGTCGTTTTGGGTGGTTACGAGGTGGTTTTGGGTCGTTTTGGGTGGTTTTGGGTCGTTGTGGGTCGTTTTGGGTCGTTTTGGGTCGTTCCGCGTTTTAGTAAGTACGACTTTCAACATCCCCTGCTAAAACAACCACCGAAAATGATGATACAATAGTTTTGTATGGAGCTAGATAGTGGACAATATGGCGCTATGTGATTCCCACCCCAATTTTGTTGACGATTGCTATCCTATCCCACTCAGATCGGAGGCAAGAACTGTAGAAGTCATTACACAATGGACGCAATCAGAGAAATCTGACATAACAGAATTCATCATTCGTGTGTTATTGAATATCATAGGCTGACAAATTGTTTTATTCTCAGAGCTGCTATCCACCACATTCTGTACACGTTTTTTATAAGAAACCGGTATCTAGACGCCCTAAAATTTAAGAAACTTTTAGAACTACAAGGAAATATTGAAGAAACATTAGAACCTCGGAAACACGTTTTTCCTTTACGGATTTAACAAATGTCAACTACAGTAAGTATTTTTTATGTGCTAAGCATAACATTGTCGGCTCCAAGTGACGATTTTTTCGCATTGACGATTTTTCTTGTTATAATGCTAATATTTTGCTACAACGTTTTTTTCTTCGTTTTTTACAGCAACTTTTTTCATTAAATTAAGAAACTTTTAAGAAACTTTAGAACTAAAATGTGGCTAAAATTAAGAAAATTTTACTACTAGGCCTTGAGCCAGGTTTCTTATAAAAAGAAAACGCGTATTTTTCGACAAATTTGAAGTGGTTATATCTCTCGAAAAGGAAGTCAAATTATATCAGTATTTTATAATAATTTGTTCGGTTTCAAATATTCTTTTTAAATGCAATCAGCGGTTGGAAATTCGAAGATCAGATTTATTGTGACTGCTGTCACATGACGTCATCGATTACGTCATCGACTACGGATTAAAATGACTGCCTATCCTCACAGATGCGAAAGCTGCTTTCAGATTTTCTGTTACCAGATTTGCTAGAATGCTATTATAAGTTTTCTGATTTTATGTGTCACAATGCCAAGGTACAAGGGACGTAATATTTCCGGTGTAATATGCGTTTCGGTAACCTTATGCGGAAGTGTCCAGGTACACAAACGCATAAAAAATTAGATCATGCGTTTGTGTCCCCCCTATTGTTTGATGATAAGTACACAGAAAGGTGTGGCGTGTGTAGAAAGGTGTGGCACGTATGGCAAGCAGATGTCACCGTAATCAGATAAACCCACTTTTTCTCAGATAAAGTGGGTATATCTAGAGAAAAACCCACTTTTTCTGCAATAAGTCACGTTTTCTGCAGATAAATCCACTTTTTCTGAAAACCCATTTTATCTAACAGATAAAGTGGGTTTTTCTGATAAACTGGGTTTTTCTACAGAAGAAGTGAGTTTTTCAGATAAAGTGGGTTTTTCTCAGATAAGGTGGTTTTTTCTGCAGAAAAAGTGGGTCTCTCAGTCAGAGTCTCTCAGTTAAAGTATCACGCCAAGGCTAGATATCTGGGGTGCCTCCGGAAGATGGTACATTTTTATTGCCAGAACGTTTGGCCGAGGGCCACGTGGACCTTTCCTCTTCGCTGTATTCTTTCGTTGAAACTGCATGTGTCTCCTGAAGGTTTCGACGTTAGAGATGGCATCTCCAAGTAAATCCTCAAAATTGTCTGAAATCTTTCAGGGTTAGTATCCATTTTTGAAATTGAAAGTTGAAACATTCGAACAGTCGCACGTGGACAATCTTCTATCACACCCACGTAGGTTATGACGCAGGCAGCAACAATGCGCAATTTGAAAAACCCACTTTTTCTGCAATAAGTCACGTTTTCTGCAGAAAACCCACTTTATCTGAAAAACCCCCTTTTTCTGCAAAAAACCCAGACAGAAAAAGTGGATTTATCTGCAGAAAACGTGACTTATTGCAGAAAAAATGGATTTGTCTGATTATGGTGACATCCGCTTGCCATAATCTGAGGGCTCAGCAGCCCCCCAAACAATTTTTGATTTTTGTGCTTTGTGCTTTGGAAAATTTTCCGTTATCCAGAAGTTTAAAGGACTCATTTGTAAAGACTCTGATGTCAGTCGCATGCCAGATGTTAATTCGCGTATCCGCAGTGTTTTATTCAGTTGTTTCTTTTTCTTTAAAAGCTTATAAACCATTGTTTTGTCTGGTTTGGTTTGTGTGAACACTTGTTTTCATATTTTTGCCAATAAAAATATGGGCATGGTCACCACACCCATGAAACCACACCCACTCTGGTGGTGTTGCTTTTGGGGAGCCCCCTTGTTAATTTTTTTTTTAAATTACCACTGGCAGTACCTGTTGCTACGTCAAAAATTACCCAAAAGTGAATTTAAAAAAACACGGTGAGAGTGGCCCTTGCAGGGTGTCCTTCATTAAAGCGAAACCCCCACTATCAGATATTTTTCCAATTTATCTGGTGGCTACCGCCGGCCAGCAGAGAATAACGCCCGCGCGGGAAAAATTAAGATGTACCAAATGTAAACGATCTCACCGGGATTGTTCACATTGTCTTTAATAGTCGCCATAAAGTTCGCAATAAACCGTATGAACGGAAAAACAAGAAGTTGAGTCTTGGCTCTTGGTCCCAACAGTCGAATCGAATGGTGTCTTGTTTAAAAATCTTGCTTAAAAATGAATAGCAGACACTCTTTTATCAATTAAGCTTTTCTGACTCTGATGATTAGAAAAGGGAAGGCGCAAAATGGGATTGGGGTCTTTGAAAGCTTTTGATGATTATGCTGCTATGAGATGGGAATACAAAATTGCCATTTATTGGCGTCGGCACGGCTTTGGCATGAGCCGCAACCTGCTGATCAAAGTGCATGTACTATGATGTCATGGTGGACTCGACCCAGTCCCAAAAGCGTGTCATGGAAGTGGCAAAAATGATGAAATGTCGACACATTCCCAAGTGATAACTCGTGAACTAGACATCAGATTTAAAGATAATTTTCAGACCTGAAATTAGTGTACCGAATTTTACTGAATGGAGAAACATACAAAATGCGGCAGGGACACTTTAACACGCACCCCCCCCAAGGAAGCTGATGCCAGGTATTCGTTTCTTCGAAATTATTGTTACAGTTATGCCAAAACTGCTGACTCAACATTCATTGTTAGTAAAATCACTTCTTTGAAACATTAACCATGCTTAATTTGCTTAAAGTGCATTGCAATTAACCAGCATCAAAGGAGACACAAACACAACAGTACTACATAATACAGTTGAATCACGGCAATTACAGCATCCTCGAAATTTTTAAAATATTCTCCAATGTTATTATAATTAGAAACTGAATTGAAAGAATTTGTAGTGAAACTTGTGAACCTCTTAAGTGGAGACCGCAGTCCCACTAAAGTAACGTGCCCTGCTTTTGACCACAGGGATGCAAAGGTGGTAGTGATCAAGAAAAAGGCGCGTAACTTTATTGACAATCAGGATATGATCCTGTGAAATCTATTTTTTGTTTTGAACGGTTGTTTTCGATCAAAATGGCTGGCAGACGTAAGCATTATTTATATATGTTATTTTGAATTTGCCCACATATCAAGTTATCAAACTACTTTCGCTCAGCAAGCTCTTATTGCTTTTTAACATTTGGATCCAACCATAGTCAATAATCTAACTTCGGCCCGTTTGTGGCCCATCTATTCTCTCTCGGACACACACACACACACACACTCCTTGCACTCATTGACGTGATTTGTAAATAACAAGTATAACATAGCTATTGTAGTTATCTGGCAGATTAAAAGCGTTATCGTTTCAGGGTAGTATTTTCAGTAATTATTAGTCAACCATGAACCAGAAAAGGCTTTCTTTTACCTCTACAGGAATAGTTTAAAAGTTTATATAATAGATAGGTACAACTTAAAACTTTACAATGCTTGACACTTAATTTGTATCTACCTTTGTAGTGTGGCAGCAGCCCTACGTAAACATTTTTAAACATTTCAAAATTGATGAGTGGAAAAAATCCTCACGAGAAGGAGATGTGTCAACTGTTATGGTAAACGCAACGCATACAAATTCACATTATCTGATCATAGTTTTTATAATTTTTCTTGGTTATCCCAATGAAGGTAATGATGATAATGATTGGTCAATTTTTCAGGATAAACTGTTGAAATGCACCGTCTATAGAATTTCTGGCTCAGTTCCTGCTGGAAATTACATACAGTTTCCTAAAGCCAGCTCACAATCACTTGCTCTCACTGGCCATTACCTGTATATATTATTCAAGCCCATTGCTACAAAGTACTTTATTGTTCATTTGGATGTAGCTACAGATGATGGGCTCATAATTAGGATATCTTTTTCAAACCTATTTAAAGAATTTAAATCAACATCAACATGGCTACAATTTCCATTCATATCAAATCCACCTCCTGGCTCTGTCGAAGATGCCATAGCTTGTGAAGTTTCCCTTGAATGTAAGTTTCTGGTGATGGGCTGAATGTGGATTCTTGATGTTTTTATACATCATACCCTAATCTATCACTGACTTAAGAGACAATGCTCATCATTCTGAATTCATATATTCATTTTTACCAGCCAAAGTTGGCAATGCTCCAGTGTCTTCGAGATGGACTTTGCTATGTTTGGATCTTCATTACATCCTTTCAGTTTACTTGAACAGAAAGTATGCTTATTTAAAGACTATCAGACTCTGTGCAAATATGTTCTTGAAGAATGTGTTTACAAGTGACACAAGCTATCAGCCAGGTGTATCAATGAAAATTGCTAGAAAAAAAGGTTAGTGTAATATCTACTCATTTTCAATAAGCCTATACGAGTTTTGTTGTTGCTTGTCCGTACACTCCGTAATATGCAGTGGCATATTTCTAACAGCATAATTTAAGTGGAAACTTTAGAGATAATTAGAGAACAGATATTTTATCATATCATCCTCTGTTTTATAATATGAAACTGGAAAGAAAAACACATGAAATAGGTCCTTAAATGCCCATGACTCTATTTTCAATTGCTAGTTTTCACAGCTGGTGTTGATATGATCCTTGGTAATTGAGATGCAAATTTCAATTACATCAATTTTCCATTTTGTTTGCAGGGTTGATAAGCCATGGGTTTGTGCCATTACCTCGAGAGATGAGCTTTCCATCAAGCGATCTGAGTGAATGGCAAAAACGTACGACTTTGTTAAGTTTCCATCTGATGTCACGACGGGTCACGATGTCATTCCAGGATTACCAAAGAGCCTGAAAAATCAAACAGCCAGTAAGTTTTTGAATCACCTTTCCAGTAATTGTGAATCAAAGTGCTAGTGTATGCTGCATTACAAGTATGCTGAATTGAATGTACTGATTTGATGGTAAGCTCAAGCTGCGTGATTTCAGTGTTAGGCATATGTGCTTGCTGTTATACTTTTGATTTTTACAACTACATACTGCCACAATCTTAATGTGATTGATTATACAATTAGTTACATTAAAAAGTAAGGTGTAAAAATGGCCTGTTCTGCATGTTGTGGTAACGTGAATCATGTCATGTGCACTGCACCTATAATTGTCTATAATGTTTTATGTTATTATGGATATCAATATCTTATGGGCTAGTCTAATTTTTGGTCACATATAAACTATGATTTGTTGGTTTACTTTCACAGGCTTAATGGATTGGTTAACTGAGTCATTGATTAAGCAATTCTTTTTCAGGCCAACTTGGTGCAATGAGTCCAAGGAGAGACATAATTCAAGCAGACAAGGAAATTCAAAAGCAGCCACACCAGAAGTCAAGAAGAAACAAAACTCGCTATTCTGCAACTCAATATGTTTCACAAGTGAGTTTTGCTCTATCTAACCTCTCTTTAGATATAGACCTTCCAATACATACACTATTTGTATTTGAAGCATTTTTTATCTTCTATTTTATGTCCTTTTTAGCTTGTTTATTAGAATTCACTCCCTCCTGAGAGTGCATTCATGTATGCTTTGGTGCAACATTATACTCTTTTCTCTTAGTTGTTGTTGAATCAATCATTTAATTCTTCATTGTCCTACATTTTTCATTCATTCCTGCTTTACATTTTCTGCATGCTTTATATTTTCTTTTTTGCGAAAATTGTCAATTGTCTTTTCTCTCTCCCATGCTGCATTATCCATGGTTTTTCCATTTTTGCATTACTACGATTTTTGTAGTGTTATCCTTATTGGCCCCTTTCTTGTCAATTAGTTAATTATTCTATAAGAATATGATTGCATCATCGTTTTGTTTTAGAATTATTCAAGAGACCCTATTAAAGCAAGAGTTGCTCTGGTTGATAAGCTCATGTCTAAGCACAGTCTTCAGGTGAGCCTCATCCTTACGACGTAACATTTAAACAAATCACCGTCACCGTTATCAGATGGTTATCTCCCTGGAGGGAGTATTTCCTGCATTCATGGCAATGGAAGTTCACAATTTCCCTGGGGGTAATTGAATCACACATACAGCGGGCGTTTGTTTGTCGTGATTTGCAATAATCATAATGCGATTTACACAGTACGCATTCTCTAACATATAACATGTTTGCAAACAAATATAGCAATGTGCAATATCTCTTTTCTTCTATTGATTATCAGGAAAAGAGGCTCGCAGTTTCTTTACCTGAGGTAGGCATTAACAATTCCTTTGATGACTCAATGAAAAATAATGGAGTAGATGTGTACGCATTTCCCGATAAAGACGTCGTCATTGAGGATAAACCTGACAGGGTAGATATCATTACACCCATTTATCTTCGAATAGCTTATGTTATACAGTTGTGTTTTATGGTGCCATTTTCCATTCTTGCTATTATTGCAAATGGCAGATAGGGACTGATTAATCTTATGCAGGAGAGGAGCGGCAAAGAGATTTAACGATTGGTTTAATTATTGCAAGAAATGTTACAATTGAAAAGGAATTTTATTTTTGCTGAAGCAAAGCTGTGCTGATGCAATATGCATGTGTTTCTGTCTGATGCATACTATTTTGTTTCAGCACAGGGGTTTTCATCTTGACTTATGAAGTCGAACATAATTATTCCATGGTTTTTGTCTTCTTGCAGAAGGAAAATATTAACAAGCAAATTGTAAGGTCTTACTCAACAGAACTACCTTCAACGCCAAGCGATCCAATATTGATTGCTGCTGACATGAAGGTAAATAACGTAGTTGATTGAAAGCTACTCTGCATATCTTGAATACTAAAGAAGAACATTGAGATTTATTGTAGTGTGGTCTAGGATAAATACCTCTGTATTTTTATCCGAAAATACAGGGTGAGCCAAAAAAAGTAACGCCCCTAACATAATATTTTGTAGAAAATGCATCTTATGAAAAAACGTATTCCGCTGAAAAGACATTTTGTGCATAAATATTTGCAATTATGTTGTGTCGTTGAGTTAGGAGTTTTTGTTAGGAAATTCAGAAATATTTTTCTTTCTTCTCCAACCTTCTCAATGTTATTTGAGTTGAATATTGTATAGCAAAAACTTGCGAGAAATTGTTCATAAGATGCTTTTCTTAAAAAATATTTTGTTTGGGTGTTACTTTTTGTGGCCTATCCTGTAGAAGTTCGCATGTGTAATACTCCCATTGTGATTGGTTTCATTGGCTCTTTTATTGTTTTACAGAGCCTCCAACCGGATCCAATTCTTAAGTTGGCTCAGATTGTTGGTTTTGGGGGTGCAAACACCAAAACGGTGAGTTCTCGATTTGGTAATTTAAATGCCAGTTATGTTTACACTCTTTATTCTTTAATTGGTAAGCAATTGTCAAACTGCCTCAAAGCATGGAATTGGTGTTATACTTTTGCTAATTAATTTTTTAATATATCTTATTTTTCATACTATTTTAGTTACTTTGGACAAGAGACAACGCTGAACTTGTGTACCCATGCCATTCCGCCATTGTTTCATTGAACGTGGAAACAGAAAAGCAGAGCTTTCTTTTGGGCCACAACGAAAAGGTAGGAAGTCACATCTTTAATTCATCGAAAATTTTTTCTTTACCCCCCCAAACACCCTTACTAGTTTTTTCCATTTAGACGGCTGTCGAATGCGCCTTGTTTTTAACAAATGTGCTCTTAAAATTCAGTCCGCGTGTTTTTCTTTTCTTGATGTCGAGAGACTATTCTAACAAACACTGTTTCCCTTGTAAAAATCGAACGTGCAACAGACACCAAGCCAGAGTATAATGCCACTTCAATTTTCCAGTTTATTTTTTGATGCCAATAATAATAATCCAGCTTATAATTACAACGAAATAAGGTTAGTTATCACCTTTTATACAATACAATTTCAGTAGATAGAGTTTTTTAGACCATTTGACAATTGTTTTGGCGTATTTCAAAAATTGCCAAACTATGACGTCTTTTAGCAAATTCCAAAAATTTAGCAAATTCAAAAATTTAGCAAATTCCAAACCCAATATATCATTAGCAGGTCTAATCAAGTAATATTTAATGGTGTTATTTATACATTCTTACAATAAGCCACATGTCTTTCAAAAATGGGTAAAACTGACGTCATTAAAATTATACATCAGGTCAAAATCTAAGAGAGCCCATTTCTAAAACCCTGTCCACTGGTGCTTCACAATTCTACAATACACGCTTTATTTTTATGTTGTATTTTGATGTGGTATTTTTTGAAGCATCGATAACCGCAATTATTCAAGCATGCTAAATGATTTGTTGTATATTTTTGTTCATGTCGTCAGGTATTAGCGCTATCATTCAATGGCAACACTACTTTGCTTGCCTCTGTTCAAATGGGCGAAGATTCTATAGCTCGAATTTGGAGATACAGTACTAAGAATTGCCTTGCAGTTTTTCAGACAAACCTCAACGACCCGTATTGCCTGAGGTTGGTTACGTAGCACCACTCGCAGCACTACGTAGCACCACTTAATTTTAAAGAGATGGGGGCTGACGTAGAAGTTGTTCTCCACTTTATTTGTTTTGCTTGCACTTTTGTCGATTTGCCTCTTTTCCCCTTTGAAGCTAAACTTGTTTGTCTCCCCCTTCGAAAGTATGTTTTCTTGTCTCCCCTTCGAAACGAGGCTTGCTTGTCTCCCCCTTCAACATTAGGTTTGCTTATCTCCCCCTTCGATACTAAGTTTGCTTGTCTCCCCCTTTCAAATTAGACTTGTTTATTTTCCCTATCTATGAATGACTATGCAAAGGCCCAAATGGACAATAATTTACTTTACCCATTCAAGCGACACTGTGTCTGTCTTCCCTGTTGACAATGAGCTTGTTGTTACACCCTCCCCCATAAAGGTATATCCATTGGTGAATGTCAAACAAACACAGTGGTTTTTTTCGCATTTTAGCTTTTCTCAAAGTGGCAGCAAACTGTGTGCAGTTGGCTTTGGTAATCAGGGAAAGCAAGTAAGAATTTTGGCATTTACCCACAGGACATGTGACTTTGCCAAAAAGGCCGGGTTACAACTAGGCAATATTGGGTGCAATATTCCATCAATAGAATGCTAAGTCGAGGTTCTCTGTTCGAGGTTAATAA
>RQOL01000655.1:20507-51315 GCA_013076295.1 Sanderia malayensis | reverse complement strand
ATACCCTACATAACATACCCTACAATATACATACCTACAATACATACCCTACAATACATACACTCAATACATACCTTACAATACATACCCTACAATACATACCTACAATACATACCCTACATAACATACCCTAACAATACATACTAACAATACATACCTACAATACATACCCTACAATACATACCTTACAATACATACCCTACAATACATACCCTACAACACATACCCTACATAACATACCCTAACTACATCCCTACAATACATACCCTACAAATCCATACCGTACCATACATACTTACACAATAATACCTACAATACATACCCTACAATAAATACCCTACAATACATACCGTACATACATACCCTACAATACATACCTACATAACATACCGAAAATACATACCCTACAATACAATACCCTGCAACACATACCCTACATAACATACCCTACAATACACACGACGCCACATTTCTAAAGAAAGTAAAGGTGGGAGGTCGAATCTTCCCCCATGCAAGCGACCGCCCCGCGCCCACGCTGCCCCCTGAAAGCCGCTTCCGAAAGTTGATAGCTTCAGTGTGAAGTTTGAGAAAAAGTAGTCCCATCAAGAATAATAATCCATCCTGGAAAATTTAACGTCAATCTGCAAAAAAATATATATCAAACTGTAGCTAAGAATACAGCGATTACGATAAAAATATTTACATTTCTTAACAGTGTTGTTTTTGAATTTTAAGAGAGTATTTAGTGCAGCCCAACACAAAAAGCCGTGGAAAAATTTATTAATCAGCCAACTTTAAAAACACAAAATTTCCCCTAACTTGGTCAAAATTGGTCCATTTGAACTCAAATTACATCAACATGAAGCTAATACCTTGGCGAATATGTATTGAAAGTACTTGGGTGCATACGAAATGCTTTTCGCAATTTTAGTTGTACATTTTTGAAGTCCAAAGACATGATTTTGTTGATCAAAAATAACCGTGAAATCAAACCCGTGAAAAAAATAGCATTTAAAACACGATTCACCAACTTTCAAATTAAATTAACGTGGCCAATTTTTGTCCTACACACCCACGAAAATATCAACATGAAGCTAATAGCTTTGGCGAACATTTATCGAAAGTATTTGGGTGAAAAAAACAAAATTTTGGCAAATTAAAAATTAATTTTCGCAAATGCAAAACACACGCGTGTTGCTTGAAAATTTCGTGTTTTTCAGCAAATCCAAACTCGGCGAAACTGTCCAAAAACAGAGGACAATCAACAAAACAAAAAAAACAAAGCCATATAACCTTAGTTCTTGTGTAAATAAACAGTTTCCAAAGTTTAAATGGAGAAAAATCGGCCCAGAAGGACCCGAGAAAATCAAAATTGTCTTCGTGTTTTGGTTAGGCCCTCGACCGAAAGAAAAACGTGAGGTGAAACAAAACAAAACTCGTGCTATTTAAAGCCGAAAACAATTGAATAAAGGAAATACCTTGAAATAATTGTCCACAATTGTCTCCACAGGTCTTGACAACAATTGACACGTCTTTACAATTGATTTCCGGCAGGTATTCACGTTTAAACCCGAGCAACTTGCCGCCCGTTCAACTAAAAAAAACACGTGCTTCTCCCTGCTCGTTTTGCATCTCATTAACTCCGTCCTCGGAACTTTCTAGAAAGTCGGAACATCAAAATGGGCCATAACTCCCGAACCGTTTGGAGTAGAAATTAGCCACATACTTTACTTTGATCAGCGCGATGCAGCAATCATTTGATACCAATTTGCACCCTTATTGACCCCCAGAAAAAAAGCCTTTATGATATCAAGCCCCGCTCCTTTGATCCCATTGTTTGGTCGAACGTTGCCATTGTTTTTGTCGAACGTCGATTGTTCCGGGGACAATGGCCCATTGTTGAGCGTTTCCTGGTCTCGTGTGACCGTAGAATAGTATATATAGACTAGCCGGGGACGCTCGCATACGCTCGCTTCGCGAGCCGTCAAGTACAAAAAGTTTAATGTGGTTGGCGCTTCGTGCGCTGCATTCGCTAAGGCTCATGCCCTTTCCCACCCCACGTACAGTGGTTTGGCTCACCCTCGCTCCCTGTCTATCTATTGTCACGATTGTAGTGTTTAACATGCATGGAAATAAGTTTTTAGCGGTCAGCCTCGTTTTCATTTGAAAATCGTCGTTTTCATCAGGTAAGCCTCGTACTGATTGTACAGTAATAAGATGCAAGATCAAAGTTTGTTTTGTTTTAGGGGGAACAACAGTTAGTTGAGTGCATGCATTGACATTTGGCTGTGGTAGGTTGTGAACCTAATACAAAAGTAATGATGATCTATGATGAGCATCCAGAATTTAAATTAATGTTGACTTACAGAGGAATGGTTTTGTTTCCATGATAAGATGATACTGATGCATTGGATTTTGACAAATCAATAGGTATGAAGTCTCCAATACTTGCATTTGTAAAATGATGTACATCAGTAGATCTACAAAGTGAAAGAGACAATATTATATTCTATTTAGTATGTTGGTATATATACGATCAAGGTTAATAAGGAATTAGATTTGGATAAAATAGCCCTTGTGAGCTGAATATGTTGTTATTGAAAAATGCTCTTTCATAATTAGCAACTTTGTTTAACTGGAATACAATTGGGACTTTCTTCACTGTATTGTAACCTAGAATTAAGAATATATTAAAAGCCCTCATAGCCAAAATTAAGTGTGACTCTTGCAACACGGCAAAAGATTTCAACGGCTGGGATTGGTTTTACATTAGTTTCAATCATATAGAACATAAGGATAAGCACGGGACACCGTGGATAACGAATGCAAAAATACTTCATAATCATCATCAATGGGATGGGAATTGCATGGAGAAAGGAGTTTCATAGGAGTATTGGGCTTGGCTTGGTAAGGCAAAGAAGGCAGCCACAAAGTGAAAAGAAGCGACTCCAACATGTGGCTACAGGATTAAACACTCTTTGTGAAAACATTAATATAAAAAGCTATGAAACATAAGCGGAGTTGTCAATTTTGCCTGAAGAAACTATATGTTACAATGAGTGAAATACAATTGGCCTAAGCAATTATATGGGAACTTGAATGGGGTGAAACTAAAAATAAAGTCTACTTACTCCTGAGCTGCGGCAAAATGAATGTTTCTCTCAGCTTTACTTTCTCTTATTTCAGCATCAAGTTCCGTTGCGATCCAAGATTTGGGAAACGAATGTTTGGACAGCACAACCGCCAGCATGATAAATTGCTACGTTGATGAAGACAGCATAAATCAAAATCATGCAACAAATTCTATTGTTATGCCAATCTCGCTTTGACGTAATTTTCTGATTGAGCTGGATTGGACTGAACTGAACAAAGAACATGCTGGCAATCTGCGTCCTTCCTTTCATCTTTCTATTCTGTGAGTGGGTCACAGGCGATGGTAAGTAGGTTTTCCAGATCGTATTATATCATTGCGATCTTTCAGGTTACATCTTTAAAATAATCTATAGCGTTTCTGTGAAGGTTTTGATTCATTTTTCTAGCGTATAAGACTTTAGCAAATATAGTATTTGACCACGAATCCCTTGAGAATAGGCCACATTTGAGAAAAACGGATGCTAGAGATAAGATACATTGTTCGCATTGGAAAATGAGATACGATTCTGTGCTACTTACGTTTTATTACACGTATTATTCGTGAATTTTAGGTACTCTTCTGTGCTACTCCTTGTATGGGATTTGTGTGGTGCGATGTCAATGCAGGCAATTTTTGACTGTTCTTCGGGTAAGTATATTGAATTATAGGAGATCATTATGCATCCAAAGGCCACATCTAGTTCATTTATAAAGACGGGTTTTGAAATACATTCTTGCAAATTTTTAGGGTTTGTGTCACAGCATGTCCAAGAAGAGTGTTGGTGATAAATATTTGTTGGCGGAAATGCATGTTTTTCAAAGGTAATAGTCTTGTTATTATTTTTGCAATTTATTATTAATTATTATTCTCAATTTATCGTTGTACACAATTTAACAATTTAACAAACAAACAAATAACAGGAAAGAAAACGAACAAAAGACAAACATGAACACAATTAACACAATTACTTTTTTGAATTCTGCCCCTACCAAAGAAAATTTCTTTGTTGGCACATCTGCCCACATGCACCTGGTGGCTTCATTTCTTTTCTTTTTTTTTTGTTGTTTTTTGTTTTTGAAATTTTTTTTTTAAAATTTTTATATTTATTTCAGATGTCCTGTAGAGAAGAACAGATTGTTACAGAAGGAATTAAAAGTAAGCAATATGTTATACACACTGATGAGATGGAATTTTGCATTGCAACTTACCTATTTCATCCTTTGTTAAATATATATTAATATATTAACATATTATTACTCCTTCATATGGGATGAAGCTTCCATTAATTATTGTATATTATATTATTTATTGGTATGTTTCACAGATGAGATGGGAATTTTGCATTGCAACTTACGCTATTTCTTCCTTCGTTAAATGCCTGCCTTCGGTGGTACGAAGTGAAACTTGGTGCCTTTGTGAATGGCACTGAATTTGAAGGCACATTGCCTTTTTAGTGACCGAATATCAGTAAAGTCGATTAGCTAGGATTAATATGAGAACAATATATTAAAAACCAGTGACTCACATAGGACACAATTGTGTTTCCTTTTAAAGCAGTTTGATAATATATGCATGACATTTATATAGATTTATCAATATATGGATTATAGTATTTTTCATGTACCTAGTTTTCCCACAATAAACCACTGTGGGTTCCTTCGCCACTTCAGGCTCAACTGCTGCAGGCTCAACTGCTGCAGGCTCATTAATGATGGCAAGTTCCATTTCACTATCCATGTTTACACTATATATAAATATATTGTCATTGTCAGTCAAAGGTGGTTAATAGGCTATCAGTTGTTTGAATTTGCTTCTACTGTTCTCTTAATGTAACAATAATATATACTTTTAATGTATTAAATGAAACAGTTCTATTTTGTGCAGAAAATGAATAATAATTATCTTTCTTACAATGAAGGGAGAGACTAAAGGCAGGCAGAAAACACAGAAATAAATACATGAACTTACGGTAACAGTAGTTGCAAAAATTATCTATTTCAGGTGAACCTGTAAAGATAAATTGTTATAATATTGTGAAAATATCCACTGCAATGGCAATTGTGACATAAAATATAGCACTTTGAGCTTTTTTAAAGCTGTTTAGTTATAAATAGCCTGTATTTTCATATGAAAGTGAAAGCAACATTAAAAATACATGTACTTACGTAAATTGCTGTTTTTCTCGTGGTGAGTTGAAAAAATTTTTACGCACGCTAAGTCCTCTATGACGCAAGAAAAATTTTAAATTTCGCGCCGCTATTGTTGTTGCTAGGACGCCGAAATTCTCGTGAATATCTGATGATAATAGTATTAGCTCTAGGACATTACGTGGTGTTGCATTGATCGTATTGTGATTGTAGTTTTCAAGAGCAACAAAACTTGGATTATGCGATAACTATTAGAATTACAATTGCGATGAGAATAACGCTTCTTTTTATAAGGAACCTAGCTGCTGAGGGCCTAATTGTTTAAGTTCGTTATTTTAAGATCTCTTTGACCACTTTGTAGTTGTAAAAGTTGTTTAATTTGAAGTTGGCATTTGGTGGACATAATTAGTACAGATGCAAGAAAAACATTCAAATTCATCGTTTTGCTATGTGAAGAGATAAGAGGTCAACACATGAAAAAGCTTCATAAAATATAAATGGAAGCAAGTGTCAGTGATATATACAATCAGAATGTTGCCGACTAAAAAAACAGAAATACTTTGTCAGGCACTTTCCCACAATGAATGAATGAGGAGATACCATACACTATGAGGTTCTGGTTGAGAAGATATCTAAAACGGGAAACTATCATAATTTATCATGCAAGACTTTAAATATTCAAGTAAGATAAGAAAGAGATACTTTTGCACATATAGATTATTAAAATGCATTAATAATGTTTGCTTGTGTGGTAAGAGCCAGCTTAGCTTGTTTTGTCCAGTGTAATGGAGGATTCTATCAGTGATTGAACAATGTATGCTTGCCAATAAATTTGAAAATCTTGTGGTGTAATGGTTGTGAAATCATTGCCATCTGTGCCTGGCACACTGAGTTTACAACAACACATCTACCTGATAAGGAACATCATTAAGTGACAATGAGGAAGAATTAAGTACCTACAGGATTAGAATACTGTAAGTGATTCGTTAAGAAAACATTTAGTGATAGTCAATGTAGAAATAGTATTCAGCCTTTATTTATTCAGTCTGCTTTTCAATTAGGGTGCATTAATTGATTTATTTATGATCTGGAACAGAGAGCCCATACCTTGAATATTATACCTGACTTGGGAAATAATTTGAAGAGAACATTTTAACCATAGATTGAATTTTCCATTGCCTTTAACTAAATGAATCTGTACAAAAAATAGAAAATTAATGAGTGTGGTAGACAAAAGAGATATGCAATGCATGTGTGATGAGGAAGGTGGTAAGCAAATAAAGTGTGGATTTTTCCCAGGGTTGAACTTGACTTTCACTGGTTTCCTTCATGTACATCACAACAATTAAACATCTTCAATAACACAAAGTTGAAAGCAGGTTCATGTGGGATATCAATGAGCTTTTCTTGTAAAACAAAGAAGGCAGCCACAAAGTCAATAAATTGGTTAGGAACTATATTCACGGAAATAAAAGCCCCAGGAAGATGTTGGTAGAGCAATGCACATTTCTTCTGAAAAAAAGTACTGAAAAACATTGGATAATTTCCAGAATTCGGCCTAACAAACTATATTTAAACCGTGAGTAAAGTAGAGATGGCCTAAGCTAAGCAATTTCCATTCAACATATCAAATTCAAAGGGATGGAAATGAAAATATACATTGTTGACCTCTGATTCATAGCAGCCTAGTTTTCTCCTTTAAGTCAATAAGGGTATACATGAGCTTTATTTTCTCTCATTTCAGTATCAAATTGGCTTATAAATCTAAATGTCCATTGTTTGATTGTGAAAATGAAAACGAACCTTATTTACCTTTGGTGAACAGCAAGGTAGTTGTTTCCTTTAAGCCAGGAAGGCTTTATGAGGTATAATTTCATTGAGTTCAGCAACAAAATCCAACTGGATGCCGTTTGTTGGCAGACAAAAACTTAGATCCGACAGGCAACAATACTGCGATGATGAGACATAACATAGATGAAAATCATACATAGACAGTACAAAGGCGTTTGAAATGAGAGACAGAAGTCTCGCCTCGTTTCAATGATCTTAGCAGAAATGCATCTAATTAAAAACGAAGTCAATAAATTTTGTTATGATATTATTGAATGGAGATTTATATGGGAAAATACACAAATAAATGAATATTGAAACTCTAACGATCTATCTCCTGATTATCTACTATTGAATACGTAAATCGCTAAATATCGCTATTCTAAAAACGTTATCATTAATGCGGAAGATCTGAAGATATACACTACAGTACAAAAAACATGTTTTGAAAGGATTGGATAGATATTTGTATTGTATGCGAAGTACGAATGCGAAAGGTTCAGTCATGATAGAGTTTACTATTCAAGAATTGGTGAATTGTCAATATCCATAAAAATTGATCCACACAATCCGTAGTTCAGGTCACAAAATTGATTCGTTAAGCGACGTGTTTAGCCAAATGACAGTACCTCAATTGGATTATTCAATAGCACTTCACTCTCTGCAAGCATACATCTGTGCGACGGCGTGAATGTATTCTTCCAATAACGGCGGTCGTTTGCTTTGAGGATTAGGTTTGTACATAGCAAAAAAAGAATAAGATTGCCGGTTACATTAGTTAAAAGCTCGAACACCAGCGTCAAGGAGTAACCTTTGTTCGAGTTTTCCTTGTTGGTGAAAACTGCAATTGAAATTTGGAATTATATAACAGTAAAAATAAAGGGGCCTCTATAGCTTGTACACTAAGTTTTGATGTATTAAAAGGAGAGGGGGGGATGTTATTGATAGTGCGATGTTTTGCAAAAATTAACTATCTTTGAGGGACAACTTGCAGTTTTCACAGAGTAAGGAAATCCACTTTCCCATAGGCAATATCGGAGAAAATGGCAACGCATAACTCTTAATAATCGGGCGCTACGCAGGATTCAGACTGTGCCGACTGCTGTGTGTGGTGCAGTCACCCCTGGACATGTGGAGGGTGTAATGTCCAGTTGGTCTCCGCAGATCAGTGTTATCTAGAATGAATGCATTCTAGAAAGGTGCCAATAACGGCTGTACATCACACTTATGTGCGACGTGATCTGCGTTGACACACAATACCCGTACCCTTGAATGTGTGTATGTGCGTTTTGGTAGGCAGCCCTCTGTAGAGCAACTGTGCAGATGGTCGCTCTAGGATGAAGCCTTTACAGGACTTCTTGGAAAACAATGTTCTTTGTTTTCCTGTGTGTTTCCTCTGGGAGGAATACTTTTAGCCCGTTAAATGATGTTGCTCTTGACATGGCCACATATAACTGACCATGTGTGAACACGGGCTCAGGTAAGTACAAACCAACATACCTCAGGGATTGCCCCTGTGCCTTGTTGATTGTCAAGCAGTATGCAAGTCTGACTGGAAACTGTCGGCGTTTCATTTTGAACGGCATTTCCGTGTCCTGAGTGGAGACTGTGATCTTGGGAATCATGACCCGTTGTCCTCTGTGCTCCTTGGTAATGATCTCTGCTGTGATCACGTGACGTCGGAGATGCCGAACTATGAGTCTTGTTCCGTTGCAAAGACCTTTCTTTGGATTGAGATTCCGCAGAAGAATGATCGTTGCACCAACCTAATGCAATGAATATTATTGTGATTAATGACGGCTTTTTTGTGGTGCACCACCTTTGCACATAATAATTGAATGCTAATAGGATGAAATATTGTAATCTTCCTACCTTGAGTTTAAGTCTGTGCAATGGCATTCCATTGGGAGTGAGTTGGTTGAGAAATTCAATGGGGTAGGCCTCTTCCTCATCTGGATCGTCTGTGACAACACTGTCTGTGCTGTAATAAGTTCTTTCGGGTGTTTGAAGTCTGTCGAGAATTAAGTCGTTCACTTGATGTGATAAGTCATTCTTCGGAGTCAGACAACAGCGTTCAGACATTGTTACAGGATCCATCATTAGGTGTGAATCTGGTGTGTTCGGCCTGGGAAAAATGAAGTTCAGCATGTCTTCTTTAGACAAAGTGCATAACTGTTGTGGCAGAATTACGTTGTCCAGTGCATCGTGTGCTTCTTGCCTGTTGCCAAGTCTGAGAAGCCATTCTGAGAATTCACGGTATGAATCATCTTGAACGGCTCTCATGTTGGTGTGTAAACGATGCTGCTGAAACATTGTCCATAGATCAATGATCTGGTGTGATTTTAGAGTCTCTGCTACAATTCTTTCCCTTCCTGCTTTCGTGACGACAGGTAGAACTTGTCTGAAGTCACCACCAAGTAGCATGAACTTGCCACCAAATGGTCTGTCGACATGTGTAATGTCTCGAAGCAGTCGGTCGACTGCTTGTAATGCAAGTGCGGGAATCATGGAAGCTTCATCCCATATGAAGAGAGTAGTTTCGCGCAATACCTGTGCTCTCCTGCTCTGTCTCTTGACATTACACGTTGATTCAGCTTGAAGTGGTATAGGAATTTGAAAGGTAGAATGTGACGTTCTACCATTTATGAGCAGCGTTGCAGCAATTCCTGACCACGCCATGCACTGAACTTTATGTCCATTGGCTTGCAGATTGTGAACCAACGTGTTGTAAAGGAAAGTTTTCCCGGTTCCAGCCGGCCCGTCAACGAAGTGACAGTTCTGTTCGGATTGCGCGTTGATAGCATCAGTGATTCCCGTGTATATGGCTCGCTGTTCAGGGTTCAATGCGGCCAGCATTCGTTCTCCTTCCTCTCTGGCATTGCCAACATCCATGTCATCTTCCTCTGTAATAATAAGTAAAATATATTGCAATAAAAGTGGAAAGAAAGCCTGGAGAATCGACGTGGAAAAATACGCAAATGCCCTTGTCTGCACGATCTTAGGATACATTATTATATTCTTACTAATACAGCACATATTTGAAAATAACACATTAGTACCTCGTTCAGGAATGACATAGTCGGCTGGAAGTTGAGGAAGGTCAGCATAATTAGTGATCGATTGACCATGTACTTTCAAATTTTCGTCAATGTCATGTAGACATTGATACATGTGTCGGTCTTCAAAAGCTATGGCCATATCTGGATGATTGAGTTGATCACGTCGTACAAAATCTTCACTCAATGCTTCTTTGAACATGTTGAAGAGTGCTGCGATATCTGAAGGTGTTTGAAAAAGGAGTAATGTTGCAAACAACTGTCTCAGTTGTGTTGGCATGTTAAAAATGACTGCTTCCTCCAAACAGCGTATTATTTCAGCATCATCCTCCAACAGACCTAGAGCTAAAGCAGCGTCTTTGAAGGAATTGCATAGGTTTCCTTCTATCGTGTGAAGATCTTCAAACGACGTGGCACCTCGTTTATGGAGAAGCAGTAGTCTTAGTGCGAATCTTTGCTCACATGGTCGTGGGTGAACTTGATATATTCTGCCTATAACAGGCATTGTTCTCCGCTGTCTTGCTTTCCATGTTTTGGTGCGCTCATTGAAAACATAGTGTTCAGGAATTTCGTGATAGAGATATTGGCGTGCAGCCGGGTCTTGTGCATTCAATTCAAACCAAGACGTCAATGTGGTTTTTTCATTGATGTTTTGTAATTGTTCGACCCTTCCATTATCCTGAAAGTATACGGTCTGCTGATCAGGTAGATGAACATGCAGACGTTTGATAGTGTGACTTTTCTCGTGCATGGAAAATTGGAATATTCTGTGAACAGCTTCGTGTGGTCCAATATACCGAGCGTTGATGTATTGGCGTACTTCATCGTGCTCAATATCTTGAGGTACTTGCTGCTGCTGTCCTTCGAGAATTTCCACGTGTGCCATGTCTTGTCCTTTATGAATATATTTGAAAATATATTTCACGGACTTCACAGTGCTACATATTTCGAGATTAATGTGACACTGATACTTGAGTAGAAGATGGCGATTATGTGGCACAACCCATGTATCATCTAGAAGTCGATCTTCCAGATTGACTGGGTGACGACAGCGTCGTCTGTAGAGGGATAACCATTCGCATTGACTTGTGTTTCGGCAGTGCGATCTTTCGGAAATCGTTTCTTGCATTTGTTATTCTCCATGCAAACACATCCGGGGTTTATATCACCGCATGGTCCATGTGTCATGTGCTTCAGTACTAACTTGTGATATCTTGCATCCTGTGGGTCCGGAATTTCAGCTGATATGAGTCGATCTACCTGTAGGTTTCGAGGAAAAATATCACATGCAAGCTCTACACATCAAAATGCATTGTGTTTTTACTAAGAAATACAACTGATGATTATATAGCGTACTCTATATATAAATTATTGTTGTAGATGTTACCTCTTCGGGTGTTCGCGGTCTATCAGCCTCAGACAGGAACAGAATCATGTGAGCGTGTGGTAGTCCTCTCTTCTGAAATTCGATGACATATACATGTGCAATAGTGTGTCCCAGAATGTGCTTGTGAAGGATATCTTCCAGTAGTTCTTGTAGTTTGAGTTGAAATACTCGTGTGACGATGTCAGGTCGGTCATTCGCCTTCTGGTGTGGTAGAATGTTCTCTGAAATCTCCTTCCATCTGGGATTGGCCGTCATGGTTAGGAAGATGTCAGGCTTGCCATAGTTTCTGACGATAGTCATTGCATCTTGAAAGTTCTGGTACATATTTCGATGACTGCCTGAAAAAGATGAGGGAAGTATCACAACACGACCGACATCAATATGAAGGGGTTCGTTGGGATTGTTTGCCCTGGCCATTTGATTTTCGATTTCAGCCCTTCTGTTCAGGTGATCCATCAGGCCTCGATAACTGTCAGCACGTAATTGCCGTTGATTGTGCAAAATCCAGTTGAGCTTGTTTCCTTCTATTTTGGTGTATGCGTCCACTAAATATTGTTGAAAGAGAAGTGTTGCCCTGTGGATGGTAGACAGTTGATTTCTGACTTGTATTCGGTACGAATAATATTCGGCGATTGTGAGTCTAATACGGTGGTTACGATTAGCATTTTGCTGGCCTTGTCCTTCACGTGTAGGTAGACGTTGAAGGTCCAAGCTGTATCCACGATCACCCTGAAAGAACAACAATGGATAGGTTAGAGGATCCGCAACAGGAGCTAAGGCATTAATCTTCATAAGATTACCACGCCTTGTTCGAACTTGAAGCTCTCTATTCTCGGGATTAGGAGCACCGCCATTGCGTGTAGTGTAGACTGCTGCAATTTCTCTGGCAGTAGGATTATCATATCTTCGATCTTGTTCTGGGCGACCGTAATAATCATCTTGAACGTGGGAATAGGCTGATCATTGGCAATGGCTTGCTGCCTTTGCTCTTCCAGTACTTCTCCCATTGTTTTAAAATGTTGAGCAAACCGGTTTACTGCCATCAATTCGTTTTGCAGCAGTGCTACCATGTCTAAGTCCAAGTTTTGTTCTCTGGCTGTGTTCTGACGTTCTTGCAGTGCTTGTTGGGTGTCCATAATGTATAATTCTGCATATTTTCGGGACCTGTCGGTTTCAGTTACCCCTGTTGAATGCAAGGAAACATTATAAATTGTACTTCGTTATATCAACTGTAATTTTCAATGCAGCAAGTGCTTTATTATGTTAGCATCATAAAGCGCCTTGATTTTCGATTGGACAATTCTTCATATTCAGGCAAGCGTACAGAGCTTATGCACTGCATGTTGGGTCGGAAAAGAATTGAGTGTTCTGTCAACATCCGTTTCATTAAGTGAAGGTATTATATGGAAATATAGCATATTATAAGAGACGTTATGTTTACCTGTCATATGGTATACGTTTCCATGTATGGTGATGACTGGTGGTCCTGCATTAGCGTGTCTTACAACGTTAGCTGTCCAGGATGCCATCGCCATTAGTGAATTGTATCTACGGAAATTTTTGAGAAAATATTTAGATTCATCAGTAGTTCCAGTGTACAAATGCATCACATTTGCTGGGGGTGGTTGAATGGGATCGAGAGTTATTAATCCTCCCAAGCAACATTTGTTGTATTGCCTTCTTGAGTTGAGTTCCTCTCGGAAGTATTTTGCTTCACAGTGAATACATGTCCTCGTCATTTTCCCAAGATGATGAGGCATTGGGGAGAATTGAGGAATTTCAACAATAGGTTGATTTACTTCCCTTGCTTGTTGTTCGATGGGTTGAGGGACATCATCTTGGTGTTGTGGTGGGATTTCGTCTTGTATTTCAACTTCTTGTGGTTGTACCGCTATTTCATTCTCTTCATTGTCATTTTGAACGTTGGCTTGCAATTGCATAGCAGCAGGCAATACTTGTGGATCCTGGAATGGAATGTAATGTAAGTTAATATTAATCAATCATGTGTTTTGAAATGCATAAAACTGAAACTTGTGAAGATATGAGCGAAATAATTTCCTGACATGGTCCTATGGAGAATGACTGGTGTATTTTAAGCCATTTGTGGTGGTAGTGTGTTTTACCTGATTATCATGTGGAATTGGAATGCGTTGTTCCACATTGATTTCATCAGGTTGTGGTGGCCTTTGAATTTCATTATTTTGATTTTCAATATGTGTTTGGGGTTGCATCTCCATCGGCCTTATCTGTTGATAATGAAAATTAAATGAAATTAGTTACATTAAGTAATTAGTTATTGGAAATTTAAACGTCATTACTGTGTGATTATGTAAATTGATAAAAATTCATATGAAAACGTATGATACATGTGTAAAATAGGTAAATTACATGAGGCATTTGGGTTATGGAAAATGGAATTGCCTAACTGTAGTTAGCTTGTGTTAAGAATTTTAATTTACCTCATTCTCATTTTGAGCTTGATTTACATTAAGCATCTCCACATCTGCCGTTTGTATTGCTGCTGGACCTTCATGATTACCATTCAGAAGGGGTTGTTGCAACTGCATAACCATCGGCGGTACCTGCAGATGGGAAAATATTGATAATTTGGTTGATATAATAACTGATTTAATTTTGATAGTTTTTAATTACAAAAAGCTGTATAATATAGAGTTATCTTATTTTGAAAAGATTAGCAGAAATTATTGAGTTGTGTACCTGAAGTTGAGGGGCCAGTGGTGCAGGATATTGTAAGCCATTGTTTATTGGTTGTGGTACTGCCATAAGTCATAGTGGGGAAGCATTGCAGGTAATTGCCATGGCACATACAATGCCTGCATCTGTGGATAATGAAGTGGGAGTGGTTGATATTCTGGGGCTGGTTGCTGAGGGTGTTCTTGCTGCAACTGGTGAAGATCATTCACTGCTCCCTGTATCATATTATCAGGTGGTAAATCATCAGGATGAGGCTGTTGGTTATTCTCACGACCTCGGCGAGTTGCGTCCCGTACTTGATTCCTACGTTTATTGCCGGTGATGCTTTTTCTGGCTTTTTTTGGCATTTTGCGAGATGTGATATAAAAAAAGAAAAAAATGTGTTTATATGCAACCCAATTTAAGTGTAAATGTTAAAATTTGAAATAAGAGTGACTTTTGTGAGCAACTGAATGGGGTTGTTGTTTTGTGGTGAGCTGCAAGATAAAATAAATAATTTAAAACATAATTGTGAGAAATGTTTGGGATTACTCTTGATGGTTGAATTAAATTATTGGTTATTTAAAGTTTGGAAATAAAAATAGTTGAGCACTTTCTCTTATGACCTACATCACTCTTTCTATTGTGTTCTTTAACAACTAAAAGGAAAGCAGTTTTGATAATGTATAAATTGGAAAAGTTAATTATCCTTTTCATTTTTGGAAAGAAAAATCTATAAATCACATTTGATGTGTTTGTATTATAAGGCTAGATTTTATGCAGTAAATTTGCTTTCTATTGATAATAAATTGTTGCAATTGTTAATACTACTTTAAATATAGTAGCTAAGCGTCAGATTTGGGATATGAATGTACATTACAGGGTGAGGCATTTAAACATTAATTAAAATAGGCTTTGTATAGGAACAATTCTTGTCACACTCACCAAATATTCTGAGGAATGAACTTGTTTGAAAACCTGTTTTTACAAAAGAAGAAAGATGTTTTGGATGAATTGATTATCTTGTAAACAGAAAGTTGCCATTGATACTAACGAATGTTTAACATTGTCAACTTGTATATTATTATGTTGATTGAGTTGAGTGAAGAAATGAGAATAAAATGTTATGCTGAAGTGAAGGAGTGAAATACTTACTTTATAAAAAAACTTTACTTTACTTTACTTTGTTAATAACAAAACTGGCTGGACATTAACCCAGAAGCCAGATGACAGAAACGCTAAAAAACCACATGACAGAAACACTAGAAAAGGCAGTGCATTGCGATGCAATGAAAGACAACGTTGCTTTAAAGAAGACGCTGTCCGTGTAAATAAGGATTGTTTAGAAAAAGTAAATTTCAACATTCAACTCACCAATAAAAAAGTAAAACAATCTTTCTAACAATGTTTTCTCAATATATAGATATTATTATTATTTTCTGGCAATTTCTAACAACGTTAGATGTTGAACAAAAATGTTACATTTGCTGTAGGAAGAAAGTAAACACGCAATTGCTATTTTAAATTCGCGCCAATTTAAAAGTTTTGTGGCCTCTATTCGGCGGCGAGCCTCGTTGTTGTTATTCTTATTCTCATGATGATCCATTCCATTGATTTGATTGGACAGAAAGGCAGTTGAACACCACAACAGCAAGAGCATGTACTTGGCACCGAAGAGAAAAAGGGCCTTGGTCTTCGTTGATGATGGGGAGAAGTGTGGTTGTGGAGGGGAACCTCTAACTATAAGAAGAAATGATTTGGTAGACTTTATTATCCATGATATCTAGAAATACATCATTTCTTGGACACATGGAGAATGAAGTACATTGATTTTTGGTGATCTGTTATATCTTCAGAAATATTGCTGCTGGTAAAAATACCAATAATAAGAGTAGGCCATGGAAGTTTGACAAAAGGTAAGAAGGTTTAATACGTTTTTTGACTGGGTGAATACATGAGGTGGAGGTAATTAATTAATGATTTGCAGTTACAATAAATTACTTACATTTACAAACTTCCAGGCCACATGAAAAGAACCAAGATGAGCCGACATGCTATAAAGTATATTACATAATTTCTTCTTGTTTTTCAGGTGCCCAGACATAAAGTGAATGTTTGTGGTCATTCCTTGTGAACATTATTATAGTCAGGTGATTTATTTTAAGATTGTTAATTGAAGATCATTTGTTCAAAAAGAAGGACAGTGTCTGTTTTGCAGTGATCTTTTTTGAAGATTTACAAAAATTAGAAATTAGAAGCATTACATATTAACATTAACATACTATAGATACTATACATAAATATATACCTCAATACATACCCTATATACTATATATAAATACTATACATAATATACATACCCTACATACATACCCTACATACATACATACATACATACCCTACATACATACCCTACCTACATACATACATACATACATACATGAGCCGGGTTCGGTCGCTTCGCTTCCTCCCCGGAGCCCGTCAAGTAAACAAAGCTTAATCTGGTTGGCGCGCTTCGCGCGCTGCATTCGCTGCCGCTCATGCCCATACATACATACATACCCTACAATACAAACCCTACAATACATACCCTACAATACATACCCTACGATACATACCCTACAATACATACCCTACAATACATATCCTACAATACATACCCTACAGTACATACCCTACGATACATACCCTACAATACATACCCTACAATACATACCCTACAATACATACCCTACAGTACAAACTCTACAATACACACCCTACAATACATACCCTACAATACATACCCTACAATACATACCTTACAATACATACCCTACAATACATACCCTACAATAGATACCCTACAATAGATACCCTACAATACATAACCCTACAATACATACCTTACCATACATACCCTACAGTACATACCCTACAATACATACCCTACAATGAATACCTATAGTAGGCTTTTCCCAAATTTAGTTGGGTATTTTTGGAGTCCAAGGCATGATTTTCTTCATCAAAAATAGCCCTGAAATCAAACCCGTGCAAAAAATAGCAATTTAAACACGATTCACCAACTTTCAAATTCAATTAGCGTGGCCACTTTTTGTCCTACACACCCCACGAAAATATCAACATGAAGCTAATAGCTTGGCGAACATTTATCGAAAGTATTTGGGTGAAAAAAACAAAGTTGTGGCACGTTAAAATTTATTTTTGCGAATGCAAAACACACGCGTGTTGCTTGAAAATTTCGTGTTTTCCAGCAAAATCCAAACTCGGCCAAAACTGTCCAAAAACAGAGGAAAATCAACAAAACAAAAAAAACAAAGCCGGATAACTTTAGTTCTTGTGTAAATAAACAGTTATCGAAAGTTTAAATGGAGAAAATCGGCCCAGAACGACCCGAGAAAATCACAATTGTCTTCGTGTTTTGGTTAGGCCTTCGAGCCGAAAGAAAAACGTGAGGTTAAACAAAACAAAACTCGTGCTATTTAAAGCAAAAAACAATTGAATAAAGGAAATACCTTGAAATAATTGTCCACACATTGTCTCCACAGGTCTTGACAACAATTGACACGTCTTTACAATTGATTTCCGGCAGGTATTCACGTTTAAACCCGAGCAACTTGCCGCCCGTTCAACTAAAAAAACACGTGCTTCTCCTTGCTCGTTTTGCATCTCATTAACTCCGTCCTCGGAACTTCCTAGAAAGTCGGAACACAAAATGGGCCATAACTCCCGAACCGATTGGAGTAGAAATTAGCCACATACTTTACTGTGATCGGCGCAATGCAGCGATCATTTTGATACCAATTTGAACCCTTATTCGCACCCCACAAAAAAGCCTTTGTGTTCACAACGAAATTCCTTTGATCCCATTGTTTGGTCGAACGTCTATTGTTCGAGAGACAATGGAGCATTGTTTGGCGGGTTGGGGTCACGTGTCGACGTAGATTATATAATAGAGACTAGCCGGGGGCACTCGCTTCGCTCGCTTCCCGGAGCCCCCGAAGCAACAAAAGTTTAATGTGGTTGGCGCGCTTCGCGCGCTGCATTCGCTCCCGCTCATGCCCCTTTCAACCCCACGTACAATGGGTCAGCTCGCTGCGCTCGCCTGTGGTTGGCGCACTTCGTGCGCTGCATTCGCTTACGCTCATGCCTTTCAACTCTACATACAATGGGTTAGCTCGCTACGCTCGCTGTGGTTGGCGCACTTCGTGCGCTGCATTCGCTTATGCTCATGCCCATACATACATACATACATACATACATACATACATACATACCTACCTACATACATACATACATACATACATACATACATACATACATACATACATACATACAAACATACATACATGGGCCGGGTTCGGTCGCTTCGCTCCCTCCCCGCAGCCCCTCAAGTAGACAAAGCTTAATCTGGTTGGCGCGCTTCGCGCGCTGCATTCGCTTCCGCTCATGCCGATACATACATACATACCCTACAATACATACCCTACAATGCATACCCTACAATACAAACCCTACAATACATACCCTACAATACATACCCTACAATACATAACCTACAATACAAACCCTACAATACATACCCTACAATACATAACCTACAATACATAACCTACGATACATACCCTACAATACATACCCTACAATAAATACCCTACAATACATAACCTACAATACATACCCTACGATACATACCCTACAATACATACCCTACAATAAATACCCTACAATACATACCCTACAATACATACCCTACGATACATACCCTACAATAAATACCCTACAATACATACCCTACAATACATACCCTACAATACATACCCTACAATACATAACCTACAATACATACCCTACAATACATACCCTACAATAAATACCCTACAATACATACCCTACAATACATACCCTACATAACATACCCTACAATACATACCCTACAATACATACCCTACAATACATACCCTACAATTCATACCCTACAATACATACCCTACAATACATACTACGATACAACATTTCTAAAGAAAGTAAAGGTGGGAGGTCGGATCCTCCCCCCTGGCATTCGACCGCCCAGCGCCCACCCTGCCGCCCCCCTGAAAGCCGAAGGTTGATAGCTTCAGTGTGAAGTTTGAAAAAAAAAGTTGCCTTCAAAAATTAAATCAATCTTGGAAAATTTAAACTCAATCTGTAATAAAAAATATATCAAACTGTAGCTAAGGAAACAGCGAATCCGATAAATATATTCACATTTCTTAACAGTGTTGTTTTGAATTTTAAGGGAGTATTTAGTGCAGCCCAACACAAAAGCCGTGAAAAAATTTATTCATCAGCCAACTTTAAGAACACAAAAATTCCCCTAACTTGGTCAAAATTTGTCCATTTGAACTCAAATTACACCAGCATGAAGCTAATACCTTGGCAAATAAATATCGAAAGTACTTGGGTGCATATGAAAAGCTTTTCGCAATTTTAGTTGTAAATTTTTGAAGTCCAAGACATGATTTTCTTCATAAAAAATAGCCGTGAAATCAAACCCTTGCAAAAAATAGCATTTCAAACACGATTCACCAAGTTTCAAATTAAATTAACGTGGCCAATTTTTGTCCTACACACCCCACGAAAATATCAACATGAAGCTAATAGCTTGGCGAACATTTATCGAAAGTATTTGGGTGAAAAAAACAAAGTTTTGGCAGGTTAAAAATTAATTTTCGCAAATGCAAAACACACGCGT
The DNA here is from genome assembly GCA_013076295.1 of Sanderia malayensis. Lineage (NCBI taxonomy): Eukaryota > Metazoa > Cnidaria > Scyphozoa > Semaeostomeae > Pelagiidae > Sanderia > Sanderia malayensis. The sequence continues at coordinate 31,334 of RQOL01000655.1, read as the reverse complement.
GTTGCTTGAAAATTTCGTGTTTTCCAGCAAAATCCAAACTCGGCTAAAACTGTCCAAAAACAGAGGAAAATCAGCAAAACAAAAAAAACAAAGCCAGATAACTTTAGTTCTCGTGTAAATAAACAGTTATCGAAAGTTTAAATGGACAAAATCGGCCCAGAACGACCCGAGAAAATCAAAATTGTCTTCGTGTTTTGGTTAGGCCCTCGAGCCGAAAGAAAAACGTGAGGTTAAACAAAACAAAACTCATGCTATTTTCAACCAAAAACAATTAAATAAAGGAAATACCTTGAAATAATTGTCCACCAATTGTCTCCACAGGTCCTGACAACAATTGACACGTCTTTACAATTGATTTCCGGCACGTATTCACGTTTAAACCCGAGTAACTTGCCGCCCGTTCAACTAAAAAAACACCTGCTTCTCCCTGCTCGTTTTGCATCTCATTAACTCGGTCCTCGGAACTTTCTAGAAGGTCGGAACACAAAATGGGCCATAACTCCCGAACGGCTGGGGTTAGAAATTAGCGGATTGCTTTACTTTCATCTGCAGAATGCAGCGATCATTTTGGTACCAATTTGCACCCTTATTGAGGCCCAGAAAAAAAGCCTTTATGATATCAAGGAAATTCCTTTGATCCCATTGTTTGGTCGAACGTCGATTGTTCAAAAGACAATGGTGATTGTTCAAGAAACAATAGGTCATTGTTCAGAGTCGGCGGGTCACGTGTGATCACATTTTATTATATATAGACTAGCCGGGGGCACTCGCTACGCTCGCTTCCCGGAGCCCGTCAAGAACAAAAAGTTTAATGTGGTTGGCGCGCTTCGCGCGCTGCATTCGCTCCCGCTCATGCCCATACATACATACATACATACATACATACATACCTACATACATACATACATACATACATACATACATACCCTACATACCCTACATACATACATACATACATACATACATACATACATACATACATACATACATGGGCCGGGTTCGGTCGCTTCGCTCCCTCCCCGGAGCCCGTCAAGTAGACAAAGCTTCATCTGGTTGGCGCGCTTCCCGCGCTGCATTCGCTGCCGCTCATGCCCATACATACATACATACCCTACAATACATACCCTACAATACATACCCTACGATACATACCCTACGATACATACCCTACGATACATACCCTACGATACATACCCTACGATACATACCCTACAATACATACCCTACAATACATACCCTACAATAAATACCCTACAATAAATACCCTACAATACATACCCTACAATAAATACCCTACAATAAATACCCTACAATAAATACCTTACAATACATACCCTACAATACATACCCTACATAACATACCCTACAATAAATACCCTACGATACATACCCTACAATACATACCCTACAATAAATACCCTACAATAAATACCCTACAATACATACCCTACAATAAATACCCTACAATACATACCCTACAATACATACCCTACAATAAATACCCTACAATAAATACCCTACAATACATACCCTACAATAAATACCCTACAATAAATACCCTACAATAAATACCTTACAATACATACCCTACAATACATACCCTACATAACATACCCTACAATAAATACCCTACGATACATACCCTACGATACATACCCTACGATACATACCCTACGATACATACCCTACGATACATACCCTACAATACATACCTTATAATACATACCCTACAATACAAACCCTACAATACAAACCCTACAATACATACCCTACAATACATACCCTACAATACATACCCTACAATACAAACCCTACTATTCATACCCTACAATACATACCTTACAATACATACCCTACACTACATAACCTACAATACATACCCTACAATACATACCCTACTATACATACCCTACAATGCATACCCTACAATACATACCCTACAATACATACCCTACAATACATACCCTACAATAAATACCCTACAATAAATACCCTACAATACATACCCTACATAACATACCCGACAATACATACCCTACAATACATACCCTACAATACATACCCTACAATACATACCTTACAATACATACCCTACATTACATACCCTACAATACATACCCTACAATACATACCCTACAATACATACCCTACAATACATACCCTACGATACATACCCTACGATACATACCCTACGATACATACCCTACGATACATACCCTACGATACATACCCTACAATACATACCCTACAATACATACCCTACAATAAATACCCTACAATAAATACCCTACAATACATACCCTACAATAAATACCCTACAATAAATACCCTACAATAAATACCTTACAATACATACCCTACAATACATACCCTACATAACATACCCTACAATAAATACCCTACGATACATACCCTACAATACATACCCTACAATAAATACCCTACAATAAATACCCTACAATACATACCCTACAATAAATACCCTACAATACATACCCTACAATACATACCCTACAATAAATACCCTACAATAAATACCCTACAATACATACCCTACAATAAATACCCTACAATAAATACCCTACAATAAATACCTTACAATACATACCCTACAATACATACCCTACATAACATACCCTACAATAAATACCCTACGATACATACCCTACGATACATACCCTACGATACATACCCTACGATACATACCCTACGATACATACCCTACAATACATACCTTATAATACATACCCTACAATACAAACCCTACAATACAAACCCTACAATACATACCCTACAATACATACCCTACAATACATACCCTACAATACAAACCCTACTATTCATACCCTACAATACATACCTTACAATACATACCCTACACTACATAACCTACAATACATACCCTACAATACATACCCTACTATACATACCCTACAATGCATACCCTACAATACATACCCTACAATACATACCCTACAATACATACCCTACAATAAATACCCTACAATAAATACCCTACAATACATACCCTACATAACATACCCGACAATACATACCCTACAATACATACCCTACAATACATACTTTACAATACATACCCTACATAACATACCCTACAATACATACCCTACAACACATACCCTACATAACATACCCTACAATACATACCCTACATACATACCCTACAACACATACCCTACATAACATACCCTATAATACATACCCTACAATACAAACCCTACAATCAATTCCCTACAACACATACCCTACAATAAATACCCTACAATAAATACCCTACAATAAATACCCTACAATACATACCCTACAACACATACCCTACATAACATACCCTATAATACATACCCTACAATAAATACCGTACAATACATACCCTACAATACATACCCTACAATAAATACCATACAATACATACCCTACAATAAATACCCTACAATACATACCTACATAACATACCCTACTATACATACCCTACAATACATACCCTACAATACAAACCCTACAATAAATTCCCTACAACACATACCCTACAATAAATACCCTACAATAAATACCCTACAATAAATACCCTACAATACATACCCTACAACACATACCCTACATAACATACCCTATAATACATACCCTACAATAAATACCGTACAATACATACCCTACAATACATACCCTACAATAAATACCATACAATACATACCCTACAATAAATACCCTACAATACATACCTACATAACATACCCTACTATACATACCCTACAATACATACCCTACAATACATACCCTACAATAAATACCATACAATACATACCCTACAATAAATACCCTACAATACATACCCTACAATAAATACCCTACAATACATACCCTACAACACATACCCTACATAACATACCCTACAATACATACCCTACATACATACCCTACAACACATACCCTACATAACATACCCTATAATACATACCCTACAATAAATACCGTACAATACATACCCTACAATACATACCCTACAATAAATACCATACAATACATACCCTACAATAAATACCCTACAATACATACCTACATAACATACCCTACTATACATACCCTACAATACATACCCTACAATACATACCCTACAATAAATACCATACAATACATACCCTACAATAAATACCCTACAATACATACCCTACAATAAATACCCTACAATACATACCCTACAACACATACCCTACATAACATACCCTACAATACATACCCTACATACATACCCTACAATACATACCCTACAATACATACCCTACAATACAAACCCTACAATAAATTCCCTACAATACATACCCTACAATAAATACCCTACAATAAATACCCTACAATAAATACCCTACAATACATACCCTACAACACATACCCTACATAACATACCCTATAATACATACCCTACAATAAATACCGTACAATACATACCCTACAATACATACCCTACAATAAATACCATACAATACATACCCTACAATAAATACCCTACAATACATACCTACATAACATACCCTACTATACATACCCTACAATACATACCCTACAATACATACCCTACAATAAATACCATACAATACATACCCTACAATAAATACCCTACAATACATACCCTACAATAAATACCCTACATAACATACCCTACAATACATACCCTACAATAAATACCATACAATACATACCCTACAATAAATACCCTACAATACATACCCTACAATACATACTACGACGCAACATTTCTAAAGAAAGTAAAGGTGGGAGGTCAGATGCTCCCCCCTGGCAATCGATCGCCCAGCGCCCACCCTGCCGCCCCCCTGAAAGCCGAAGGTTGATAGCTTCAGTGTGAAATTTGAAAAAAAAGTTGCTTTTAAAAATTTTATCAATCCTGGAAAATTTAAACTCAATCTCTAATAAAAATTATATCAAACTGTAGCTAAGAAAACAGCGAATCCGATAAATATATTCACTTTTCTTAACAGTTTTGTTTTGAATTTTAAGAGAGTATTTAGTCCAGCCCAACACAAAAGCCTTTAAAAACACAAAATTTCCCCTAACTTGGTCAAAATTTGTCCATTTTAACTCAAATTACACCAACAGGGAACTGATACCTTGGCGAATAGGTATCGAAAGTACTTGGGTGCATTTGAAATGCTTTTCGCAATTTTAGTTGTACATTTTTGAAGTCCAAGACATCATTTTGTTGATCAAAAATAGCCGTGAAATCAAACCCGTGAAAAAAATAGCATTTAAAACACGATTCACCAACTTTCAAATTAAATTAACGTGGCCAATTTTTGTCCTACACACCCCACGAAAATATCAACATGAAGCTAATAGCTTGGCAAACATTTATCGAAAGTATTTGGGTGAAAAAAGCTAAGTTTTGGCAGGTTAAAAGTTAATTTTCGCAAATGCAAAACACACGCGTGTTGCTTGAAAATTTCGTGTTTTTCAGCAAAATCCAAACTCGGCTAAAACTGTCCAAAAACAGAGGAAAACCAACAAAACAAAAAAAACAAAGCCATATAACTTTAGTTCTCGTGTAAATAAACAGTTATCGAAAGTTTAAATGGAGAAAATCGGCCCAGAACGACCCGAGAAATTCAAAATTGTCTTCGTGTTTTGGTTAGGCCCTCGAGCCGAAAGAAAAACGTGAGGTGAAACAAAACAAAACTCGTGCTATTTAAAGCCAAAAACAATTGAATAAAGAAAATACCTTGAAATAATTGTCCACCAATTGTCTCCACTGGTCTTGACAACAATTGACACGTCTTTACAATTGATTTCCGGCACGTATTCGTGGTTAAAGCCGAGCAACTTGCCGCCCGTTCAACTTAAAAAACACGTGCTTCTCCCTGCTCGTTTTGCATCTCATTAACTCCATCCTCGGAACTTTCTAGAAAGTCGGAACAGGAAATTGGCCATAACTCCCGAACCGTTTGGAGTAGAAATTAGCCACATACTTTACTTTCATCAGCGCAATGCAGCGATCATTTTGATACCAATTTGCACCCTTATTGACCCCCAGAAAAAAAGCCTTTGTGTTTACAACGAAATCCCTTTGATCCCATTGTTCAGTCGAACGTCGATTGTTCACCAAACAATAGCCCATTGTTCACAGTCGGCGGGTCACGTGTGATCACATTTTATTATATATAGACTAGCCGGGGGCACTCGCTACGCTCGCTTCCCGGAGCCCGTCAAGTACAAAAAGTTTAATGTGGTTGGCGCGCTTCGCGCGCTGCATTCGCTCCCGCTCATGCTCATACATACATACATACATACCTACATACATGCATACATACATACATACATACATACATACATACATACATACATACATACATACACACATACATACATACATACACACATACATACATACATACATACATACATACATACATACATACATACATACATACATACATACATACACACATACATACATACATACATACATACATACATACATACATACATGGGCCGGGTTCGGTCGCTTCGCTCCCTCCCCGGAGCCCGTCAAGTAAACAAAGCTTAATCTGGTTGGCGCGCTTCGCGCGCTGCGTTCGCTGCCCCTCATGCCCATACATACATACATACATACATACATACCTACATACATACATACATACATACATACATACATACATACATACATACATACATACATACATACATACATACATGGGCCGGGTTCGGTCGCTTCGCTCCCTCCCCGGAGCCCGTCAAGTAAACAAAGCTTAATCTGGTTGGCGCGCTTCGCGCGCTGCATTCGCTGCCGCTCATGCCCATACATACATACATACATACATACATACATACATACATACATACATACATACATACATACATACATACATACATACATACATACATACATACCCTACAATACATACCTTACAATACATACCCTACAATACATACCCTACAATACAAACCCTACGATACATACCCTACCATACATGCCCTACGATACATACCTTACAATACATACCCTACAATACATACCCTACAATACATACCCTACAATACATACCCTACATAACATACCCTACAATACATACCCTACTATAAATACCCTAAAATACATACCCTACAATACATACCCTACAATACATACCCTACATAACATACCCTACAATAGATACCCTACAATACATACCCTACATAACATACCCTACAATACATACCCTACAATACATACCCTACAATACATACCCTACGATACATACCTTACAATACATACCTTAAAATACATACCTTACAATACATACCCTACAATACATACCCTACAATACATACCCTACATAACATACCCTACAATACATACCCTAGAATACATACCCTACAATACATACCCTAAAAAACAAACCCTACAATACATACCCTACAATACATACCCTACATAACATACCCTACTATACATACCCTACAATACATACCCTACAATAAATACCATACAATACATACCCTACAATAAATACCCTGCAATACATACCCTACATATAATACAATACATACCCTACAATAAATACCCTACAATAAATACCCTACAATAAATACCCTACAATACATACCCTACAATACATACCCTACAATACATACCCTATGATACATACCCTACAATACATACCCTACAATACATACCCTACACTACATACCTTACAATACATACCCTACAATACATACCCTACATACATACTCTACAATACATACCCTACATTACATACCCTACAATAAATACCTTACAATACATACCCTACAATACATACCCTACAATACACACGACGCCACATTTCTAAAGAAAGTAAAGGTGGGAGGTCGAATCTTCCCCCCTGCCAAGCGACCGCCCGCGCCCACGTTGCCCCCTGAAAGCCGCTTCCGATAGTTGCTAGCTTCAGTGTGAAGTTTGAAAAAAAAAGTTGCCTTCAAAAATTAAATCAACCTTGGAAAATTTAAACTCAATCTGTAATAAAAAATATATCAAACTGTAGCTAAGGAAACAGCGAATCCGATAAATATATTCACATTTCTTAACAGTGTTGTTTTGAATTTTAAGAGAGTTTTTAGTGCAGCCCAAGACAAAAGCCGTGAAAAAATTTATTCATCAGCCAACTTTAAGAACACAAAAATTCCCCTAACTTTGTCAAAATTTGTCCATTTGAACTCAAATTACACCAACATGAAGCAGTTACCTTGGCGAAAAAGTATCGACAGTAATTGGGTGCATTTGAAATGCTTTTCGCAATTTTAGTTGGGTATTTTTGAAGCTCAAGACATTATTTTCTTGATCAAAAATAGCCGTGAAATCAAACCCATGCAAAAAATAGGAATTGAAACACGATTCACCAACTTTCAAATTCAATTAGCGTGGCCAATTTTTGTCCTACACACCCCACGAAAATATCAACATGAAGCTCATAGCTTGGCGAACATTTATCGAAAGTATTGGGGTGAAAAAAACAAAGTTTTGGCAGGTTAAAATTTAATTTTCGTGAATGCAAAACACACGCGTGTTGCGTGAAAATTTGGTGTTTTCCAGCAAAACCCAAACTCGGCCAAAACTGTCCAAAACAGAGGAAAATCAACAAAACAAAAAAACAAAGCCATGTAACTTTAGTTCTTGTGTAAATAAAGAGTTATCGAAAATTTAAATGGAGAAAATCGACCCAGAACGACCCGAGAAAATCAAAATTGTCTTCGTGTTTTAGTTAGGCCCTCGGCTCAACACAAAAAACATGAGGTGAAACAAAACAAAACTCGTGCTATTTTCAGCCGAAAACAATCAAATAAAGGAAATACCATGAAATAATTGTCCACCAATTGTCTCCACAGGTCCTGAGAACAATTGACACGTCTTTACAATTGATTTCCGGCACGTATTAACGTTTAAACCCAAGCAACTTGCCGCCCGTTCAACTACGAAAACACCTGTTTCTCCCTGCTCGTTTTGCATCTCATTAACTCCATCCGGGGAACTTTTTAGAAAGTCGGAGCACAAAATGGGGCATAACTCCGGAACCGCTGGGGTTAGAAATTAGCCAAATAGTACACTGTCATCAGCACAATGCAGCGGTCATTTCTATACCAATTTCCACCCTTATTTGCACCCCAAAAAAAGCCTTTATGGATACAACGAAATTCCTTTGATCCCATTGTTTTTCGAACGTCGATTGTTAAAGAGACAATGTTTTTCGAACGTCGATTGTTCCGGAGACAATGACCCATTGTTTGGTCCCTCCTGGTCACGTGTGGAACAATCTTATTATATAAGAGACTAGCCGGGGGCCCGGTCGCTACGCTCCCTCCCCGGAGCCCCTCAAGCAACAAAAGTTTAATGTGGTTGGCGCGCTTGGCGCGCTGCATTCGCTCCCGCTCATGCCTCTTCCGACCCCACAAACAGCGGTTTGGCTCGGCCTCACTCGCCAGTCTATTTATAGTCAAGATTGTAGCATTTAAAATGCATGGAAATTGGTTTTAGCGATCAGCCTCGTTTTCATATTAGAATCCTCGTTTTCATCAGATAAGCATTGCACTGATGATATGGTAGATAAGATAAAATATCAAAGTTTGTTTTATTTTAGGGACAACAACAATTAGCCAACTAATAGCTAAGTGCATCCATTGCCACTTCGCCGTGGTCCTTTGTCAACCTAATATATACACTAATTGACCAAATATGATGAACTACCATAATTTAAATTGATGTTGACTTACAGAGGTAAAGTTTTGTTTCCAGGATCTGATGAAATGGATGCCTTGAATGTTAATACAACAATTTGTATGAACCGTCCCATGCTTGCATTCGTACAATGAGGTAGATCAGTGGATCTAAAGTGTGAAAAAGAAAATTATATTCCATTTAACATGTTGATTCATTACTCTCAAGGGTAAAATGTATGCGATATGGTTAACATAGACATAGTCCATTTGAACTCAAATTACACCAACATGAAGGTAATACCTTGGCGAATAAGTATCGAAAGTACTTGGGTGCATATGAATTGCTTTTCACAAATTTAGTTGGTTAGTTTTGAAGCTCAAGACCTGCTTTTCCTTCACTGTGAAGTTTGAGAAAATTAGTGAGAAAATTTGTTCATCAGCTTTGAAATTTGTTCGTGAGAAAATTTTTTCATCAGCCAACTTTCAAAACACAAAAATTTCCCTAACTTGGTCAAAATCAGTCCATTTGAACTCAAATTACACCAACATGAAGGTTATATCTTGGCAAATAAGTATCGAAAGTACTTCGGTGCATATGAATTGCTTTTCACTAATTTAGTTGGTTAGTTTTGAAGCTCAAGACCCGCTTTTCCTTCACTGTGAAGTTTGAGAAAATTAGTTCTATCAAAAATATAATCCATCCTGGAAAATTTAAACTCAATCTGCAATAAAATATATATCAAACTGTAGCTAAGAAAACAGCGAATCCGATTAAAGCAATTAGATTTCTTAAAAATGTTGTTTTGAGTTTTCAGGGCCTGTTTACTGCAAGAGAACACAAAAGCCGTGACAAAATTTTTCCATCAGCCAACTTTCAAAACACAAAAATTTCTTTAACTTGGTCAAAATTAGTCCATTTGAACTCAAATTACACCAACATGAAGGTAATACCTTGGCGAATAAGTATCGAAAGTACTTGGGTGCATATGAATTGCTTTTCACAAATTTAGTTGGTTAGTTTTGAAGCTCAAGACCTGCTTTTCCTTCACTGTGAAGTTTGAGAAAATTAGTTCCTATCAAAAATATAATCCATCCTGGAATATTTAAACTCAATCTGCAATAAATATA
>RQOL01000655.1:0-20407 GCA_013076295.1 Sanderia malayensis | reverse complement strand
TCAATTAACAAATCTTAAAATGAACTCACCTCACTATAATAATGTTCACAAGGAATGACCACAAACATTCACTTTATGTCTGGGCACCTGAAAAACAAGAAGAAATCATGTAATATACTTTATAGCATGTTGGCTCATCTCAGTTCTTTTCATGTGGCCTGAAGTCTATAAATGTAAGTAATTTATTGTAACTGCAAATCATTAATTAATTACCTCCACCTCATGTATTCACCAAGTCAAAAAACGTATTAAACCTTCTTACCTTTTGTCAACCTTCCATGGCCTACTCTTATTATTGGTATTTTTACCAGCAGCAATATTTCTGAAGATATAACAGATCACCAAAAATCAATGTACTTCATTCTCCATGTGTCCGAGAAATGGTGTATTTCTAGATATCATGCATAATAAAGTCTACCAAATTATTTCTTCTTATACTTAGAGGTTCCCCTCCACAACCACACTTCTCCCCATCATCAACGAAGACCAAGGCCGTTTTTCTCTTCGGTGCCAAGTACATGCTCTTGCTGTTGTTGTGTTCAACTGCCTTTCTGTCGAATCGAATGGATCATCATGAGAATAATAATAACAACAACGAGGCACGCCGCCGAATAGAGGCCACAAAACTTTCAAATTGGCGCGAATTTAAAATAGCAATTGCGTGTTTACTTTCTTGCTACAGCAAATGAAAATTTTTGTTCAATATCTAACGTTGTTAGAAATTGCAGAAAATAATAATAATATCTATATATGAAAAAATTATTAGAAAGATTGTTTTACTTTGTTATTGGTGAGTTGAATGTTGAAATTTACCTTTTCTAAACAATCCTTATTTACACCGACAGCGTCTTCTTTAAAGCAACGTTGTCTTTCATTGCATCGCAATGCACTGTCTTTTTAGCGTTTCTGTCATCTGCTTTTTAGCGTTTCTGTTATCTGGTTTCTCGGCTAATGTCCAGCCAGTTTTGTTATTAACAAAGTAAAGTAAAGTGAAGTTTTTTATAAAGTAAGTATTTCACTCCTTCACTTCAGCATGACTTTTATTCTCATTTCTTCACTCAACTATCAACATAATAATATACAAGTTGACAATGTTAAACATTCCTTAGTATCAATGGCAACTTTCTGTTTACAAGATAATCAATTCATCCAAAACATCTTTCTTCTTTTGTAAAAACAGGTTTTCAAACAAGTTCATTCCTCAGAATATTTGGTGAGTGTGACAAGAATTGTTCCTATAAAGCCTATTTTAATTAATGTTTAAATGCCTCACCCTGTAATGTACATTCATATCCCAAATCTGAAGCTTAGCTACTATATTTAAAGTGGTATTAACAATTGCAACAATTTATTATCAATAGAAAGCAAATTTACTGCATAATGCAAATCAAATCTAGCCTATAATACAAACACATCAAATGTGTTTATACATTTTTCTTTCCAAAAATGAAAAGGATCATTAACTTCTCCAATTTATACATTATCAAAACTGTTTTCCTTTTAGTTGTTAAAGAACACAATAGAAAGAGTGATGTAGGTCATAAGAGAAAGTGCTCAATATTTTTATTTGGAAACTTTAAATAACCAATAATTTAATTCAACAATCAAGAGTAATCCCAAACATTTCTTACAATTATGTTTTAAATTATTTATTTTATCTTGCAGCTCACCACAAAACAACAACCCATCCAGTTGCTCACAAAAATCACTCTTATTTCAAATTTTAACATTTTCACTTAAATTGGGTTGCATATAAACACATTTTTTTCTTTTTTTATATCACATCTCGCAAAATGCCAAAAAAAGCCAAAAAAGCATCACCGGCAATAAACGTAGGAATCAATTACGGAAGCAAATCGCCGGTCGTGAGAATAACCAACAGCCTCATCCTGCTGATTTACCACCTGATAATATGGTACAGGGAGCAGTGAATGATCTTCACCAGTTGCAGCAAGAATACCCTCAGCAACCAGCCCCAGAATATCAACCACTCCCACTTCATTATCCACAGATGCAGGCATTGTATGTGCCATGGCAACTACCTGCGATGCTTCCCCACTACGGACTTATAGCAGTACCACAACCAATGGCTTACAATATCCTGCAGCACTGGCCCCTCAACTTCAGGTACACAACTCAATAATTTCTGAATCTTTTCAAAATAATAACTCTATATTATACAGCTTTGTAATTAAAAACTATCAAAATTAAACCAGTTATTATATCAACCAAATTATCAATATTTTTCCATCTGCAGGTACCGCCGATGGTTATGCAGTTGCAACCACCCCTTCTGAATCGTAATCATGAAGGTAAGCAGCAATACAAACGGCAGATGTGGAGATGCTTAATGTAAATCAAGCTCAAAATGACAATGAGGTAAATAAAATTTTAACACAAGCTAACTACAGTTAGGCAATCCATTTTCCATAACCCAAATGCCTCATGCAATTTACTATTTTCACATGTATATAAGTTTCCATATTATTTATATCAATTTACACAATCACACAGTAATGACATTAAATTTCCAATAACTAATAACTTAATGTAAATAATTTCATTTAATTTTCATTTCAACAGATACGGCCAATGCAGATGCAACCCGAAACACATATTGAAAATGAAAATAATGAAATTGAAAGGCCAACAACCTGATGAAATCAACGTGGAACAACACATTCCAATTCCACATGATAATCAGGTAAAACAGACTACCATCACAATTGGCTTAAAATACACCAGTCATTCTCCATAGGACCATGTCAGGAAATTATTTTGCTCTCTAAATAGACATATCTTCACAAGTTTCAGTTTTATGCATTTCAAAACACATGATTGAATTATATTAACTTAGATTACATTGCATTTCAGGATCCACAAATATTGCCTGCTGCTATGCAATTGCAAGCCAACGTTCAAAATGAGAATGAAGAGAATGAAATAGCGGTACAACCACAAGAAGTTGAAATGCAAGACGAAATCCACCACAACACCAAGATGATGTCCCCAACCCATCGAACACAAGAAAGGGAAGTAAATCAACCTATTCTTGAAATTCCTCAATTCTCCCCAATGCCTCATCATCTTGGAAAATGACCAGGACATGTATTCACTGTGAAGCGAAGTACTTCCGAGAGGAACTCAACAAGAAAAGGCAATACAACAAATGTTGTATGGGAGGATTAATAACTCTCGATCCCATTCAACCACCCCCGGCAAATGTGATGCATTTATACACTGGAACTACTGATGAATCTAAATATTTTCTCAAAAATTTCCGTAGATACAATTCACTAATGGCGATGGCATCCTGGACAGCTAACGTTGTAAGACACGCTAATGCAGGACCACCAGTCATCACCATACATGGAAAAGCATACCATATGACAGGTAAATATAACGTCCCTCTCTTATAGCTCTTATATTATGCTACATTTTCATATAATAGCTTCACGTGATGAAACGGATGTTGACAGAACGCTCAAGTCCTTTCCCACCCAATCTACAATGGATAAGCTCTCTATCCTTGCCTGATATAAAGTTGTCCAATCGAAAATCAAGGCGCTTTATGATGCTTTATAACAAGCACTTGCTGCATTGAAAATTACAGTTGATATAACGAAGTACAATTTACAATGTTTCCTTGCATTCAACAGGGGTAACTGAAACCGACAGGTCCCGAAAATATGCAGAATTATACATTATGGACACCCAACAAGCACTGCAAGAACGCCAGAACACAGCCAGAGAACAAAACTTGGACTTAGACATGGTGGCGCTGCTGCAAAACGAATTGATGGCAGTAAATCGGTTTGCTCAACATTTTAAAACAATGGGAGAAGTACTGGAAGAGCAAAGGCAGCAAGCCATTGCCAATGATCAGCCTATTCCCACATTCAAGATGATTATTACCGGTCGCCCAGAACAAGATCGAAGATATGATAATCCTACTGCCAGAGAAATTGCAGCAGTCTACACTACACGCAATGGCGGTGCTCCTAATCCCGAGAATAGAGAGCTTCAAATTCGAACAAGGCGTGGTAATCTTATGAAGATTAATGCCTTAGATCCCTGTTGCGGATCCTCTAACCTATCCATTGTTGTTCTTTCAGGGTGATCGGGATACAGCTTGGACCTTCAACGTCTACCTACACGTGAAGGACAAGGCCAGCAAAATGCTGATCGTCCACCGTGTAGACTCACAATCGCCGAATATTATTCGTACCGAATACAAGTCAGAAATCAACTGTCTACCATCCACAGGGCAACACTTCTCTTTCAACAATATTTGGTGGATGCATACACCAAAATAGAAGGAAACAAGCTCAACTGGATTTTGCACAATCAACGGCAATTACGTGCTGACAGTTATCGAGGCCTGATGGATCACCTGAACAGAAGGGCTGAAATCGAAAATCAAATGGCCAGGGCAAACAATCCCAACGAACCCCTTCATATTGATGTCGGTCGTGTTGTCATACTTCCCTCATCTTTTTCAGGCAGTCAACGAAATATGTACCAGAACTTTCAAGATGCAATGACATCGTAAGAAAGTATGGCAAGCCTGACATCTTCCTAACCATGACGGCCAATCCCAGATGGAAGGAGATTTCAGAAACATTCTACCACACCAGAAGGCGAATGACCGGCCTGACATCGTCACACGAGTATTTCAACAGAAACTACAAGAACTACTGGAAGATCCTTCACAAGCACATTCTCGGACACACTATTGCACATGTATATGTCATCGAATTTCAGAAGAGAGGACTACCACACGCTCACATGATTCTGTTCCTCTGAGGCTGATGACCGCGAACACCCGAAGAGGTAACATCTACAACAATAATTTATATATAGAGTACGCTATATAATCATCAGTTGTATTTCTTAGTAAAAACACAATGCATTTTGATGTGTAGAGCTTATGTGATATTTTTCCTCGAAACCTACAGGTAGATCGACTCATATCAGCTGAAATTCCGGACCCACAGGATGCAAGATATCACAAGTTAGTACTGAAGCACATGACACATGGACCATGCGGTGATATAAACCCCGGATGTGTTTGCATGGAGAATAACAAATGCAAGAAACGATTTCCGAAAGATCGCACTGCCGAAACACAAGTCAATGCGAATGGTTATCCCCTCTACAGACGACGCTGTCGTCACCCAGTCAATCTGGAAGATCGACTTCTAGATGATACATGGGTTGTGCCACATAATCGCCATCTTCTCAAGTATCAGTGTCACATTAATCTCGAAATATGTAGCACTGTGAAGTCCGTGAAATATATTTTCAAATATATTCATAAAGGACAAGATATGGCACACGTGGAAATTCTCGAAGGACAGCAGCAGCAAGTACCTCAAGATATTGAGCACGATGAAGTACGCCAATACATCAACGCTCGGTATATTGGACCTCAGAAGCTGTTCACAGAATATTCCAATTTTCCATGCACGAGAAAAGTCACACTATCAAACGTCTGCATGTTCATCTACCTGATCAGCAGACCGTATACTTTCAGGATAATGGAAGGGTGAACAATTACAAAACATCAATGAAAAAACCACATTGACGTCTTGGTTTGAATTGAATGCAAAGACCCGGCTGCACGCCAATATCTCTATCACGAATTCCTGAACACTATGTTTTCAACGAGCGCACCAAAACATGGAAAGCAAGACAGCGGAGAACAATGCCTGTTATAGGCAGAATATATCAAGTTCACCCACGACCATGTGAGCAAAGATTCGCACTAAGACTATGCTTCTCCATAAACGAGGTGCCACGTCGTTTGAAGATCTTCACACGATAGAAGGAAACCTATGCAATTCCTTCAAAGACGCTGCTTTAGCTCTAGGTCTGTTGGAGATGATGCTGAAATAATACGCTGTTTGGAGGAGCAGTCATTTTTAACTGCCAATACAACTGAGACAGTTGTTTGCAACATTACTCCTTTTTCAAACACCTTCAGATATCGCAGCACTCTTCAACATGTTCAAAGAAGCATTGAGTGAAGATTTTGTACGACGTGATCAACTCAATCATCCAGATATGGCCATAGCTTTTGAAGACCGACACATGTATCAATGTCTACATGACATTGACGAAAATTTGAAAGTACATGGTCAATCGATCACTAATTATGCTGACCTTCCTCAACTTCCAGCCGACTATGTCATTCCTGAACGAGGTACTAATGTGTTATTTTCAAATATGTACTGTATTAGTAAGAATATAATAATGTATCCTAAGATCGTGCAGACAAGGGCATTTGCGTATTTTTCCACGTCGATTCTCCAGCTTTCTTTCCAATTTTATTGCAATATATTTCTTATTATTACAGAGGAAGATGACATGGATGTTGGCAATGCCAGAGAGGAAGGAGAACGAATGCTGGCCGCATTGAACCCTGAACAGCGAGCCATATACACGGGAATCACTGATGCTATCAACGCGCAATCCGAACAGAACTGTCACTTTGTTGACGGGCCGGCTGGAACCGGGAAAACTTTCCTTTACAACACGTTGGTTCACAATCTGCAAGCCAATGGACATAAAGTTCAGTGCATGGCGTGGTCAGGAATTGCTGCAACGCTGCTCATAAATGGTAGAACTTCACATTCTACCTTTCAAATTCCTATACCACTTCAAGCTGAATCAACGTGTAATGTCAAGAGACAGAGCAGGAGAGCACAGGTATTGCGCGAAACTACTCTCTTCATATGGATGAAGCTTCCATGATTCCCGCACTTGCATTACAAGCAGTCGACCGACTGCTTCGAGACATTACACATGTCGACAGACCATTTGGTGGCAAGTTCATGCTACTTGGTGGTGACTTCAGACAAGTTCTACCTGTCGTCACGAAAGCAGGAAGGGAAAGAATTGTAGCAGAGACTCTAAAATCACACCAGATCATTGATCTATGGACAAAGTTTCAGCAGCATCGTTTACACACCAACATGAGAGCCGTTCAAGATGATTCATACCGTGAATTCTCAGAATGGCTTCTCAGACTTGGCAACAAGCAAGAAGCACACGATGCACTGGACAACGTAATTCTGCCACAACAGATATGCACTTCGTCTAAAGAAGACATCTGAACTTCATTTTTCCCAGGCCGAACACACCAGATTCACACCTAATGATGGATCCTGTAACAATGTCTGAACGCTGTTGTCTGACTCCGAAGAATGACTTATCACATCAAGTGAACGACTTAATTCTGACAGACTTCAAACACCCGAAAGAACTTATTACAGCACAGACAGTGTTGTCACAGACGATCCAGATGAGGAAGAGGCCTACCCCATTGAATTTCTCAACCAACTCACTCCCAATGGAATGCCATTGCACAGACTTAAACTCAAGGTAGGAAGATTACAATATTTCATCCTATTAGCATTCAATTATTATGTGCAAAGGTGTGCACCACAAAAAAGCCGTCATTAATCACAATAATATTCATTGCATTAGGTTGGTGCAACGATCATTCTTCTGCGGAATCTCAATCCAAAGAAAGGTCTTTGCAACGGAACAAGACTCATAGTTCGGCATCTCCGACGTCACGTGATCACAGCAGAGATCATTACCAAGGAGCACAGAGGACAACGGGTCATGATTCCCAAGATCACAGTCTCCACTCGGACACGGAAATGCCGTTCAAAATGAAACGCCGACAGTTTCCAGTCAGACTTGCATACTGCTTGACAATCAACAAGGCACAGGGGCAATCCCTGAGGTATGTTGGTTTGTACTTACCTGAGCCCGTGTTCACACATGGTCAGTTATATGTGGCCATGTCAAGAGCAACATCATTTAACGGGCTAAAAGTATTCCTCCCAGAGGAAACACACAGGAAAACAAAAACATTGTTTTCCAAGAAGTCCTGTAAAGGCTTCATCCTAGAGCGACCATCTGCACAGTTGCTCTACAGAGGGCTGCCTACCAAAACGCACATACACACATTCAAGGGTACGGGTATTGTGTGTCAACGCAGATCACGTCGCACATAAGTGTGATGTACAGCCGTTATTGGCACCTTTTCTAGAATGCATTCATTCTAGATAACACTGATCTGCGGAGACCAACTGGACATTACACCTCCACATGTCCCAGGGGTGACTGCACGCACAACAGCAAGCAGTCAGGCACAGTGCTGAATCCTGGCGTAAGCGGCCCGATTATTAAGAGTTATGCGTTGCCATTTATCTCCTCCGATATTGCCTATGGAAAGTGGATTTCCTTACTCTGTGAAAACTGCAAGTTGTCCCTCAAGATAGTTAATTTTTGCAAAAACATCGCACTATCAATAACATCCCCCCTCTCCTTTTAATACCTGAAAACTTAGTGTACTAAGCTATAGAGCCCCTTTCATTTTTACTGTTATATAATTCCAAATTTCAATTGCAGTTTTCACCAACAAGGAAAACTCGAACAATAGGTTACTCCTTGACGCTGTGTTCGAGCTTTTAACTAATGTAACCGGCAATCTTATTCTTTTTTTGCTATGTACAAACCTAATCCTCAAAGCAAACGACCGCCGTTATTGGAAGAATACATTCACGCCGTCGCACAGATGTATGCTTGCAGGAGTGAAGTGGCTATTGAATAATCAATTGAGGTTAACTGTCAGCTTTGGCTAAACACGTCGCTTAACGAGTCAATTTTGTGACCTGAACTACGGATTGTGTGGATCAATTTTTATGGATATTGACAATTCACCATTCGTTGAATAGTAAACTCTATCATGACTGAACCTTTCGCATTCGTACTTCGCATACAATACAAATATCTATCCAAATCCTTTCAAAACATGTTTTTTGTACTGTAGTGTATATCTTCAGATCTTCCGCATTAATGATAACGTTTTTTAGAATAGCGATATTTAGCGACGTTTTACGTATTCAATAGTAGATAATCAGGCGATAGATCGTTAGAGTTTCAATATTCATTTATTTGTGTATTTTTCCCATATAAATCTCCATTCAATAATATCATAACAAAATTTATTGACTTCGTTTTTAATTAGATGCATTTCTGCTAAGATCATTGAAACGAGGCGAGACTTCTGTCTCTCATTTCAAACGCCTTTGTACTGTCTATGTATGATTTTCATCTATGTTATGTCTCATCATCGCAGTATTGTTGCCTGTCGGATCTAAGTTTTTGTCTGCCAACAAACGGGCATCCAGTTGGATTTTGTTGCTGAACTCAATGAAATTATACCTCATAAAGCCTTCCTGGCTTAAAGGAAACAACTACCTTGCTGTTCACCAAAGGTAAATAAGGTTCGTTTCATTTTCCACAATCAAACAATGGACATTTAGATTTATAAGCCAATTTGATACTGAAATGAGAGAAAATAAAGCTCATGTATACCCTTATTGACTTAAAGGAGAAAACTAGGCTGCTATGAATCAGAGGTCAACAATGTATATTTTCATTTCCATCCCTTTGAATTTGATATGTTGAATGGAAATTGCTTAGCTTAGGCCATCTCTACTTTACTCACGGTTTAAATATAGTTTGTTAGGCCGGAATTCTGGAAATTATCCAATGTTTTTCAGTACTTTCTTTTCAGAAGAAATGTGCATTGCTCTACCAACATCTTCCTGGGGCTTTTATTTCCGTGAATATAGTTCCTAACCAATTTATTGACTTTGTGGCTGCCTTCTTTGTTTTACAAGAAAAGCTCATTGATATCCCCACATGAACCTGCTTTCAACTTTGTGTTCATTGAAGATGTTTAATTGTTGTGATGTACATGAAGGAAACCAGTGAAAGTCAAGTTCTAACCCTGGGAAAAATCCACACTTTATTTGCTTACCACCTTCCTCATCACACATGCATTGCATATCTCTTTTGTCTACCACACTCATTAATTTTCTATTTTTTGTACAGATTCATTTAGTTAAAGGCAATGGAAAATTCAATCTATGGTTAAAATGTTCTCTTCAAATTATTTCCCAAGTCAGGTATAATATTCAAGGTATGGGGCTCTCTGTTCCAGATCAATAAATAAATCAATTAATGCACCCTAATTGAAAAGCAGACTGAATAAATAAAGGCTGAATACTATTTCTACATTGACTATCACTAAATGTTCTCTTAACGAATCACTTACAGTATTCTAATCCTGTAGGTACTTAATTCTTCCTCATTGTCACTTAATGATGTTCCTTATCAGGTAGATGTGTTGTTGTAAACTCAGTGTGCCAGGCACAGATGGCAATGATTTCACAACCATTACACCACAAGATTTTCAAATTTATTGGCAAGCATACATTGTGTCAATCACTGATAGAATCCTCCATTACACTGGACAAAACAAGCTAAGCTGGCTCTTACCACACAAGCAAACATTATTAATGCATTTTAATAATCTATATGTGCAAAAGTATCTCTTTCTTATCTTACTTGAATATTTAAAGTCTTGCATGATAAATTATGATAGTTTCCCGTTTTAGATATCTTCTCAACCAGAACCTCATAGTGTATGGTATCTCCTCATTCATTCATTGTGGGAAAGTGCCTGACAAAGTATTTCTGTTTTTTTAGTCGGCAACATTCTGATTGTATATATCACTGACACTTGCTTCCATTTATATTTTATGAAGCTTTTTCATGTGTTGACCTCTTATCTCTTCACATAGCAAAACGATGAATTTGAATGTTTTTCTTGCATCTGTACTAATTATGTCCACCAAATGCCAACTTCAAATTAAACAACTTTTACAACTACAAAGTGGTCAAAGAGATCTTAAAATAACGAACTTAAACAATTAGGCCCTCAGCAGCTAGGTTCCTTATAAAAAGAAGCGTCTATTCTCATCGCAATTGTAATTCTAATAGTTATCGCATAAGTCCAAGTTTTGTTGCTCTTGAAAACTACAATCACAATACGATCAATGCAACACCACGTAATGTCCTAGAGCTAATACTATTATCATCAGATATTCACGAGAATTTCGGCGTCCTAGCAACAACAATAGCGGCGCGAAATTTAAAATTTTTCTTGCGTCATAGAGGACTTAGCGTGCGTAAAAATTTTTTTCAACTCACCACGAGAAAAACAGCAATTTACGTAAGTACATGTATTTTTAATGTTGCTTTCACTTTCATATGAAAATACAGGCTATTTATAACTAAACAGCTTTAAAAAAGCTCAAAGTGCTATATTTTATGTCACAATTGCCATTGCAGTGGATATTTTCACAATATTATAACAATGTTATTCTTTACAGGTTCACCTGAAATAGATAATTTTTGCAACTACTGTTACCGTAAGTTCATGTATTTATTTCTGTGTTTTCTGCCTGCCTTTAGTCTCTCCCTTTCATTGTAAGAAAGATAATTATTATTCATTTTCTGCACAAAATAGAACTGTTTCATGTTAATACATTAAAAGTATATATTATTGTTACATTAAGAGAACAGTAGAAGCAAATTCAAACAACTGATAGCCTATTAACCCGCCTTTGACTGACAATGACAATATATTTATATATAGTGTAAACATGGATAGTGAAATGGAACTTGCCATCATTAATGAGCCTGCAGCAGTTGAGCCTGCAGCAGTTGAGCCTGAAGTGGCGAAGGAACCCACAGTGGTTTATTGTGGTGAGGAAACTGAGGTAACACTGAAAAATACTATAATCCATATATTGATAAATCTATATAAATGTCATGCATATATTATCAAACTGCTTTAAAAGGAAACACAATTGTGTCCTATGTGAGTCATTGGTTTTAATATATTGTTCTCATATTAATCCTAGCTAATCGACTTTACTGATATTCGGTCACTAAAAAGGCAATGTGCCTTCAAATTCAGTGCCATTCACAAAGGCACCAAGTTTCACTTCGTTACCACCGAAGGCAGGCATTTAACGAAGGAAGAAATAGCGTAAGTTGCAATGCAAAATTCCCATCTCATCTGTGAAACATACCAATAAATAATATAATATACAATAATTAATGGAAGCTTCATCCCATATGAAGGAGTAATATATATTTAACATATAGGATGAATATTATATATATTTAACAAAGGATGAAATAGTGTAAGTTGCAATGCAAAATTCCCATCTCATCAGTGTGTATAACATATTGCTTACTTTTAATTCCTTCTGTAACAATCTGTTCTTCTCTACAGGACATCTGGGGAAATCAATATAAAAATTTTGAAAAAAAAAACTTTAAAAAACAAAAATACACACAAAAAAAAGGAAACGAAAAGAAAGTGGAAGCCCTTACCAGATGCATGTGGGCAGAAGTGCCCACAACAGAAATTGTATCTTTGGTAAGGGGCAGTTATAAAAAGTAGTTGTTGTTAGTCATATGTTCGTGTTTGTCTTTTGTTCGTTTTGTTTCAATGTTATTTGTTTGTTTCATTAAATTGTTAAATTGTCTGTTAGATTTTCTTATCACTGTCTATTAGTAAATTGTCTAGAAACTATAGTTATCAGTCATAAATAATTAATATTGTGGAAAATTATAACAAGACTATTACCTTTCAAAAACCATGCATTTCGCCGACAAATATTTATCACCAACAGTACCTTTAAACTCTTCTGTCACATGTTGCGACACAAACCCTAAAAATTTGCAAGAAATGTATTTCAAAAGCCCGTCTTTATAAATGAACTAGATGTGACCTTTGGGATGCATAATGATCTCCTATAATTCAATATACTTACCCGAAGAACAGTCAAAAATTGCCTGCATTGACATCGCACCACACAAATCCCATACCAAGAGAGTAGCACAGAGAGAGTACCTAAAATTCACGAATAATACGTGTAATAAAACGTAAGTAGCACAGAATCGTATCTCATTTTCCAATGCGAACAATGTATCTTATCTCTAGCATCCGTTTTTCTCAAATGTGGCCTATTCTCAAGGGATTCGTGGTCAAATACTATATTTGCTAAAGTCTTATACGCTAGAAAGATGAATTAAACCTTCACAGAAACGCTATAGATTATTTTAAAGATGTAACCTGAAAGATCGCAATGATGTAATACGATCTGGAAAACCTACTTACCATGGCCTGTGACCCACTCACAGAATAGAAAGATGAAAGGAAGGACGCACGCATTGCCAGCATGTTCTTTGTTCAGTTTCAGTCCAATCCAGCTCAATCAGAAAATTACGTCAAAGCGAGATTGCATAACAATAGAATTTGTTGCATGATTTTGATTTATGCTGTCTTTCATCAACCTAGCAATTTATCATGCTGGCGGTTGTGCTGTCCAAACATTCGTTTCCCAAATCTTGGATCGCAACGGAACTTGATGCTGAAATAAGAGAAAGTAAAGCTGAGAGAAACATTCATTTTGCCGCAGCTCAGGAGTAAGTAGACTTTATTTTTAGTTTCACCCCATTCAAGTTCCCATATAATTGCTTAGGCCAATTGTACTTCACTCATTGTTAACATATAGTTTCTTCCTGCTTATGTTTCATAGCTTTTTATATTCAATGTTTTCACAAAGAGTGTTTAATCCTGTAGCCACATGTTGGAGTCGCTTCTTTTCACTTTGTGGCTGCCTTCTTTGCCTTACCACCAGCCAAGCCCAATACTCCTATGAAACTCCTTTCTCCATGCAATTCCCATCCCATTGATGATGATTTTGAAGTATTTTTGCATTCGTTATCCACGGTGTCCCGTGCTTATCCTTATGTTCTATATGATTGAAACTAATGTAAAACCAATCCCAGCCATTGAAATCTTTTGCCATGTTGCAAGAGTCACACTTAATTTTGGCTATGAGGGCTTTTAATATATTCTTAATTCTACGTTACAATACAGTGAAAAAAGTCCCAATTGTTATTCCAGTTAAACAAAGCCGCTAATTATGAAAGAGCAATTTTTCAATAACAACATATTCAGCTCACAAGGGCTATTTTATCCAAATCTAATTCCTTATTAACCTTGATAGTATTATACCAACATACTAAATAGAATATAATTTGTCTCTTTCACTTTGTAGATCTACTGATGTACATCATTGTACAAATGCAAGTATTGATTTCATCATGTAACCGACTTCATACCTATTGTTTTATCGAAATTCAATGCATCAGTGTCATCTTATCATGGAAACAAAATCATACCTCTGTAAGTCAACATTAATATAAATTCTGGATCCTCATTATAGATGGTCCTTTACTGTCTATATACAAAGGACCACAGGCAAGTGTCCATGGAGGCACTTAACTATTAGTTGGCTAATTGTTGTTGTCCCTAAAATAAAACAAACTTTGATGTTGCATCTTATCTACTGTACCATCAGCACAAGGCTTACCTGATGAAAACGAGGATTTTCTAATGAAAACGAGGCTGATCGCTAAAACTAATTTCCATGCATGTTAAACACTACAATCGTGACAATAGATAGACAGGGGAGCGAGGGCGAGCCAAACCACTGTACATGGGGTGGCAAAGGGCATGAGCGTTAGCGAATGCAGCGCACGAAGTGCGCCAACCACATTAAACCTTTTTACCTTAAGGGGCTCCGGGAAGCGAGCGTAGCGAGCGTCCCCGGCTAGTCTCTATTATATAATCTACGTCGACACGTGACCCCCGACTCTAAACAATGACCTATTGTTTCTTGAACAATCGACGTTCGAAAAACAATGGGATCAAAGGAATTTCCTTGATATCATAAAGGCTTTTTTCTGGGGGTCAATAAGGGTGCAAAATAATATCAAAATAATCGCTGCACTGTGCCGATGAAAGTAAAGCAATCCGCTAATTTCTAACCCCAGCGGTTCGGGAGTTATGGCCCATTTTGTGTTCCGACCTTCTAGAAAGTTCCGAGGACGGAGTTAATGAGATGCAAAACGAGCAAGGAGAAGCACGTGGTTTTTTAGTTGAACGGGCGGCAAGTTGCTCGGGTTTAAACATGAATACGTGCTGGAAATCAATTGTAAAGACGTGTCAATTGTTGTCAAAATCTGTGGAGACAATTGGTGGACAATTATTTCAAGGTATTTCATTTATTTCATTCTTTTTGGCTGAAAATAGCACGAGTTTGTTTTGTTTCACCTCACGTTTTTCTTTCGGCTCGAGGGCCTAACCAAAACACGAAGACAATTTTGAATTTCTCGGGTCGTTCTGGGCCAATTTTCTCCATTTAAACTTTCGATAACTGTTTATTTACGCAAGAACTAAAGTTATATGGCTTTGTTTTTTTTGTTTTGTTGATTTTCCTCTGTTTTTGGACAGTTTTAGCCGAATTTGGATTTTGCTGGAAAACACTAAATTTTCAAGCAACACGCGTGTGTTTTGCATTTGCGAAAATTAATTTTTAACCTGCCAAAACTTTGTTTTTTTCACCCAAATACTTGCGATAAATGTTCGCCAAGCTATTAGCTTCATTTTGATTTTTTCGTGGATTCTGTAGGACGACAATTGGCCACTTAAATTTAATTTGAAAGTTGGTGAATCGTGTTTTAAATGCTATTTTTTTCACGGGTTTGATCTCAGGGCTATTTTTGATCAACAAAATCATGTCTTGGACTTCAAAAATGTACAACTAAAATTGCGAAAAGCATTTCAAATGCACCCAAGTACTTTCGATACTTATTCGCCAAGGTATTACCTTCATGTTGGTGTAATTTTAGTTCAAATGGACTGATTTTGACCAAGTTAGGGAAATTTTTGTGTTTTGAAAGTTGGCTGATGAAAAAATTTTCTCACGGCTTTTGTGTTCTCTTGCAGTAAACAGGCCCTGAAAACTCAAAACAACATTTTTAAGAAATCTAATTGCTTTAATCGGATTCGCTGTTTTCTTAGCTACAGTTTGATATATATTTTGTTGCAGATTGAGTTTAAATTTTCCAGGATGGATTAAATTTTTGATAGGAACTAATTTTCTCAAACTTCACAGTGAAGGAAAAGCGGGTCTTGAGCTTCAAAAATAACCAACTAATTTGTGAAAAGCAATTCATATGCATCCAAGTACTTTCGATACTTATTCGCCAAGGTATTACCTTCATGTTGGTGTAATTTGAGTTCAAATGGACTAATTTTGAACAACTTAGGGAAATTTTTGTGTTTTGAAAGTTGGCTGATGAAAAAATTTTCTCACGGCTTTTGTGTTTTCTCGCAGTAAACAGGCCCTGCAAAATCAAAAAAACATTTTTAGGAAATCTAATGGCTTTAATCGGATTCGCTGTTTTCTTAGCTACAGTTTGATATATATTTTATTGCAGATTGAGTTTAAATATTCCAGGATGGATTATATTTTTGATAGGAACTAATTTTCTCAAACTTCACAGTGAAGGAAAAGCAGGTCTTGAGCTTCAAAACTAACCAACTAAATTTGTGAAAAGCAATTCATATGCACCCAAGTACTTTCGATACTTATTCGCCAAGGTATTACCTTCATGTTGGTGTAATTTGAGTTCAAATGGACTAATTTTGACCAAGTTAAAGAAATTTTTGTGTTTTGAAAGTTGGCTGATGAAAAAATTTTTCACGGCTTTTGTGTTTCTCGCAGTAAACAGGCCCTGAAAATCAAACATTTTTAGAAATCTAAT
This sequence comes from Sanderia malayensis, assembly GCA_013076295.1. Lineage (NCBI taxonomy): Eukaryota > Metazoa > Cnidaria > Scyphozoa > Semaeostomeae > Pelagiidae > Sanderia > Sanderia malayensis. Next base: position 3,844 of record RQOL01000655.1, on the reverse strand, counting down.
GCTTTAATCGGATTCGCTGTTTTCTTAGCTACAGTTTGATATATATTTTATTGCAGATTGAGTTTAAATATTCCAGGATGGATTATATTTTTGATAGGAACTAATTTTCTCAAACTTCACAGTGAAGGAAAAGCAGGTCTTGAGCTTCAAAACTAACCAACTAAATTTGTGAAAAGCAATTCATATGCACCAAGTACTTTCGATACTTATTCGCCAAGGTATTACCTTCATGTTGGTGTAATTTGAGTTCAAATGGACTAATTTTGACCAAGTTAAAGAAATTTTTGTGTTTTGAAAGTTGGCTGATGGAAAAATTTTGTCACGGCTTTTGTGTTCTCTTGCAGTAAACAGGCCCTGAAAACTCAAAACATTTTTAAGAAATCTAATTGCTTTAATCGGATTCGCTGTTTTCTTAGCTACAGTTTGATATATATTTTATTGCAGATTGAGTTTAAATTTTCCAGGATGGATTATATTTTTGATAGAACTAATTTTCTCAAACTTCACAGTGAAGGAAAAGCGGGTCTTGAGCTTCAAAACTAACCAACTAAATTAGTGAAAAGCAATTCATATGCACCGAAGTACTTTCGATACTTATTTGCCAAGATATAACCTTCATGTTGGTGTAATTTGAGTTCAAATGGACTGATTTTGACCAAGTTAGGGAAATTTTTGTGTTTTGAAAGTTGGCTGATGAAAAAATTTTCTCACGAACAAATTTCAAAGCTGATGAACAAATTTTCTCACTAATTTTCTCAAACTTCACAGTGAAGGAAAAGCAGGTCTTGAGCTTCAAAACTAACCAACTAAATTTGTGAAAAGCAATTCATATGCACCCAAGTACTTTCGATACTTATTCGCCAAGGTATTACCTTCATGTTGGTGTAATTTGAGTTCAAATGGACTATGTCTATGTTAACCATATCGCATACATTTTACCCTTGAGAGTAATGAATCAACATGTTAAATGGAATATAATTTTCTTTTTCACACTTTAGATCCACTGATCTACCTCATTGTACGAATGCAAGCATGGGACGGTTCATACAAATTGTTGTATTAACATTCAAGGCATCCATTTCATCAGATCCTGGAAACAAAACTTTACCTCTGTAAGTCAACATCAATTTAAATTATGGTAGTTCATCATATTTGGTCAATTAGTGTATATATTAGGTTGACAAAGGACCACGGCGAAGTGGCAATGGATGCACTTAGCTATTAGTTGGCTAATTGTTGTTGTCCCTAAAATAAAACAAACTTTGATATTTTATCTTATCTACCATATCATCAGTGCAATGCTTATCTGATGAAAACGAGGATTCTAATATGAAAACGAGGCTGATCGCTAAAACCAATTTCCATGCATTTTAAATGCTACAATCTTGACTATAAATAGACTGGCGAGTGAGGCCGAGCCAAACCGCTGTTTGTGGGGTCGAAGAGGCATGAGCGGGAGCGAATGCAGCGCGCCAAGCGCGCCAACCACATTAAACTTTTGTTGCTTGAGGGGCTCCGGGGAGCGTAGCGACCGGGCCCCCGGCTAGTCTCTTATATAATAAGATTGTTCCACACGTGACCAGGAGGGACCAAACAATGGGTCATTGTCTCCGGAACAATCGACGTTCGAAAAACATTGTCTCTTTAACAATCGACGTTCGAAAAACAATGGGATCAAAGGAATTTCGTTGTATCCATAAAGGCTTTTTTTGGGGTGCAAATAAGGGTGGAAATCGGTATAGAAATGACCGCTGCATTGTGCTGATGACAGTGTACTATTTGGCTAATTTCTAACCCCAGCGGTTCCGGAGTTATGCCCCATTTTGTGCTCCGACTTTCTAAAAAGTTCCCCGGATGGAGTTAATGAGATGCAAAACGAGCAGGGAGAAACAGGTGTTTTCGTAGTTGAACGGGCGGCAAGTTGCTTGGGTTTAAACGTTAATACGTGCCGGAAATCAATTGTAAAGACGTGTCAATTGTTCTCAGGACCTGTGGAGACAATTGGTGGACAATTATTTCATGGTATTTCCTTTATTTGATTGTTTTCGGCTGAAAATAGCACGAGTTTTGTTTTGTTTCACCTCATGTTTTTTGTGTTGAGCCGAGGGCCTAACTAAAACACGAAGACAATTTTGATTTTCTCGGGTCGTTCTGGGTCGATTTTCTCCATTTAAATTTTCGATAACTCTTTATTTACACAAGAACTAAAGTTACATGGCTTTGTTTTTTTGTTTTGTTGATTTTCCTCTGTTTTGGACAGTTTTGGCCGAGTTTGGGTTTTGCTGGAAAACACCAAATTTTCACGCAACACGCGTGTGTTTTGCATTCACGAAAATTAAATTTTAACCTGCCAAAACTTTGTTTTTTTCACCCCAATACTTTCGATAAATGTTCGCCAAGCTATGAGCTTCATGTTGATATTTTCGTGGGTGTGTAGGACAAAAATTGGCCACGCTAATTGAATTTGAAAGTTGGTGAATCGTGTTGCAATTCCTATTTTTTGCATGGGTTTGATTTCACGGCTATTTTTGATCAAGAAAATAATGTCTTGAGCTTCAAAAATACCCAACTAAAATTGCGAAAAGCATTTCAAATGCACCCAATTACTGTCGATACTTTTTCGCCAAGGTAACTGCTTCATGTTGGTGTAATTTGAGTTAGAATGGACAAAGTTTGACCAAGTTAGGGGAATTTTTGTGTTTTTAAAGTTGGCTGATGAATAAATTTTTTCACGGCTTTGTTGTTGGGCTCCACCAAATACTCCCTTAAAATTCAAAACAACACTGTTAAGAAATGTGAATACTTTTATCGGATTCGCTGTTTCCTCAGCTACAGTTTGATATAATTTTTATTAGAAATTGAGTTTAAATTTTCCAGGATTGATTAATTTTTGAAGGCAACTTTTTTTTTCAAACTTCACATTGAAGCTGTCAAACTTTCGGCTTTCAGGGGGGCGGCAGGGTGGGCGCTGGGCGGTCGATTGCCAGGGGGGAAGATCTGACCTCCCACCTTTACTTTCTTTAGAAATGTTGCGTCGTAGTATGTATTGTAGGGTATGTATTGTAGGGTATTTTTTGTAGGTTATGTATTGTATGGTATGTATTGTAGGGTATGTATCGTAGGGTATGTATTGTAGGGTATGCATTGTAGGGTATGTATTGTAGGGTTTGTATTGTAGGTTATGTATTGTATGGTATGTATTGTAGGGTATGTATTGTAGGGTATTTATTGTAGGGTATGTATTGTAAGGTATGTATCGTAGGGTATGTATTGTAGGGTATGTATTGTAGGGTATGTATTGTAAGGTATTTATTGTAGGGTATGTATTGTAAGGTATTTATTGTAGGGTATGTATTGTAGGGTTTTTATTGTAGGGTATGTATTGTAGGGTATGTATCGTAGGGTATGTATTGTAGGGTATGTATTGTAAGGTATTTATTGTAGAGTATGTATTGTAAGGTATTTATTGTAGGGTATGTAATGTAGGGTATTTATTGTCGGGTATGTATTGTAGGGTATGTATCGTAGGGTATGTATTGTAGGGTATGTATTGTAGGGTATGTATTGTAAGGTATTTATTGTAGGGTATGTATTGTAAGGTATTTATTGTAGGGTATGTATTGTAGGGTATGTATTGTAGGGTATGTATTGTAGGGTATGTATGTATGTATGTATGTATGTATGGGCATGAGCGGCAGCGAATGCAGCGCGCGAAGTGCGCCAACCAGATAAAGCTTTGTTTATTCGAAGGACTCCGGGGAGGGAGCGAAGCGACCGAACCCGGCTCATGTATGTATGTATGTATGTATGTATGTATGTATGTATGTATGTATGTATGTATGTA
>RQOL01000654.1:97603-120371 GCA_013076295.1 Sanderia malayensis | reverse complement strand
TTCATCGCGTCTTTACTAACTTGAGAAGAGTTGCTGCTGAACATTGTTTTTTATCATCATTGCGTCTTTATTAGCTAGAGAAGAGTTGTTGCTGAACATTGTCTTTTATCGTCATTGGTTCTTTTTTGCTGGGAAAGAGTGGCTGCTCAACATTATCTTTTATGGTCATTGGGTCTTTATTTTCTGGAGAAATGATACTGCTGAACATTGTCTTTTATCTTCATTGGGTCTTTATAACTGGAAAAGAGTTGCTGCTGAACCTTGTATCATCATTGGCTCTTTATCAATTGGAAAAGAGTTGCTGCTGAACACTGTCCTTTATAATCATTGCGTCTTAACTGGAGAGGAGTTGCTGCTGAACATTGTCATTTTTCATGTTTGCGTCTTTATTTCTAGAGAGGAGTTGGTGCTGAACATTGTGTTTTATCATCCTTGCGTCTTTGTTAACTGGAGAAGAGTTGCTGCTGAACATTGTCTTTTATCATCATTTCGTCTTCATTATCTGGAGAATAGTTACTGCTCAACATTGTCTTTTAAAGTCATTGCGTCTTTGTTACTGGAGGAGAGTTGCTGCTGAACATTGTCTTTTTTCATGTTTGCGTCTTTATTACTAGAGAAGAGTTGGTGCTGAACATTGTGTTTTATCATCATTGCGTCTTTATTAACTCGAGAACACTTGCTGCTGAACATTGCCTTTTATCATCATTGCGTTATTATTAACTGGAGAAAAGTTGCTGCTGAACATTCTCCTTCATAATCATTGCGTTGTTATTAACTGGCGAAAAGTTGCTCCTAAACATTGTCTTTTATCGTCATTAGGTCTTTATTACTGGAGAAGAGTTGCTGCTGAACATTGTCTTTTATCGTCATTGGGTCTTTTTTACTGGAGAAGAATTGATGCTAAACATTGTCTTCTATCATAATTGCGTCTTGATTAACTGGAGAAGAGGTGCTCCTGAACATTGTTCTTTATCATCATTGGGTTTTTACTACTGAAGAAGAGTTGCTGCTGAACATTGTCTTGGAGCATCATTGCGTCTTTATTAACTGGAGAGGAGTTGCTGCTGAACATTGTCTTTTATCGTCTTTGGGTCTTTGTTACTGGAGGAGAGTTGCTGTTAACATTGTCTTTTATCATGTTTCCGGCTTTATTACTGGAGAAGAGTTGGTGCTGAACATTGTCTTTTATTGTCATTGGGTCTTTATTACTGGAGAAGAGTTGCTGCTGAACATTGCCTGTATCATCATTGGGTCTTTATCAACTTGAGAAGAGTTGCTGTGGAACATTGTCTTTTATCATTATTGCGTCTTCATTTTCTGGAGAAGAGTTGCTGCTGAACATTGTCTTTTATCATCATTGCCTCTTTATTAACTGAAAAAGAGTCGCTGCTGAACCTTGTTTTTCATCATTATTGGGTAATTATTAACTGGAGAGGAGTTGCTCCTGAACATTGTTCTGTATCATCATTGCGTATTTCTTATCTGGAGAAGAGTTCCTGCTGAACATTGTCTTTTATCATCATTGCGTTATGATTAACTGGAGAAGAGTTGCTGCTGAACATTGTCTTCTATCATCATTGCGTCTTGATTAACTGGAGAAGAGTTGCTCCTGAACATTGTTTTTATCAGCATTGGGTTGTTATTATCTGGAGAACAGTTGCTGCGGAACATTGTTTGTTATCGTCATTGCGTCGTTATTAACTGGAGAAGAGTTGCTGCTAAACATTGTCTTTTAACGTCATTGGGTCTTTATTACTGGAGAAAAGCTGCTGCTGAATATTGTCTTTCATCATCCTGGGGTCTTTATTATGGGGAGAAAAGTTGCTGCTGAACATTGTTTTTTATCATCATTGCGTCTTTATTACCTAGAGAAGAGTTACTGCTGAACATTGTCTTTTATCATCATTGCGTCTTCATTAACTGGAGAATAGTTGCTGCTGAACAATGTCTTTTATCATCATTGCGTCTTTATTAGCTGGAGAAGAGTTGTTGCTGAACATTGTTTTTTATCGTCATTGGGTCTTTATTACTGGTATAAAATTCCTGCTGAAAATTGTCTTTTTTCATCAGTGGGTCTTTATTAACGGGAGAAGAGTTGCTCCTGAACCTTGTTTTTTATCATCATTGGTCTTTATTATCTGGAGAAGAGTTGCTCCTGAACATTCTCCTTTATCATCATTGCGTTATGATTAACTGGAGAAGAGTTGCTGCTGAACATTGTCTTCTATCATCATTGCGTCTTGATTAACTGGAGAAGAGTTGCTCCTGAACATTGTTTTTATCAGCATTGGGTTGTTATTATCTGGAGAACAGTTGCTGCGGAACATTGTTTTTTATCGTCATTGCGTCGTTATTAACTGGAGAAGAGTTGCTGCTAAACATTGTCTTTTAACGTCATTGGGTCTTTATTACTGGAGAAAAGCTGCTGCTGAATATTGTCTTTCATCATCCTTGGGTCTTTATTATGGGGAGAAAAGTTGCTGCTGAACATTGTTTTTTATCATCATTGCGTCTTTATTACCTGGAGAAGAGTTGCTGCTGAACATTCTCCTTTATCATCATCGAAAAGTTGCTGCTAAACATTGTATTTGATCGTGATTGGGTATTTAATAATTGGAGAAGTGTTGCTGCTGAACATTGCCCTGTATCATCATAGGGTCTTTATCAACTTGAGAAGAGTTGCTGTGGAACACTGTCTTTTATCATCATTGCGTCTTCATTATCTGGAGAAACGATCCTGCTGAACATTGTCTTTTTTCATCATTGGGTCTTTATTAACTGGAAAAGAGTTGCTGCTTAACACTGTCCTTTATAATCATTGCGTCTTTATTAACTGGAGAAGAGTTGCTGCAGAACATTGTCTTTTATCATGTTTGCGTCTTTCTTACTGGAGAAGAGTTGCTGCTGAACATTGTCTTTTATCTTCATTGCGTCTTCATTAACTGGAGAATAGTTGCTGCTGAACATTGTCTTTTATCATCATTACGTCTTTATTAGCTGGAGAAGAGTTGTTGCTGAACATTGTTTTTTATCGTCATTGGGTCTTTTTTGCTGGAGAAGACTTTCTGCTCAACATTGTTTTTTATCGTAAATTGGGTCTTTATTACTGGAGAAGAGTTGCTCCTGAACATTGTTTTTCATCAACCTTGGGTCTATATTATCTGGAGAAAAGTTGCTGCTGAATATTATTCCTTAAGGCCCGAATACACCTAGCTATTTCGCATTATTTATTCCCAAAATAGCCGCGGTTAGAATAAATAACGGAATATTGCAAGGTGTATATGCGCGTTCTATTTTTCATTCTACATTCCATTATATATTCAATAAACCCATTCATTTGAGCACTGCTTGGCCTAAATATTGGAACATGATTGATATAGGGCATTTAAATGAGTTTTAAACAATCCTCATTTGTACCATTCTTAGTTTCGCAAGCATTTTAATGTTCATTTGGTTGAAAATACAGAAAAGAACATAAAGGTATACAGCGTGAGGTTGATTTGAGACAACCGCGCGAAGAACGTGGAAAGTATAAATTACCATGAACATACATTGATAAGGCATGTGATGGAACATAAGAACATTGTTTCTTTTATGTTGATTGCCCAAAAACTGGAATTTCAGTACTGGAAATTCTGAAATTCTACAGAAATACGTCACCAGACAGTCGGTTTCTTTATGTCTGCAGTTTTATGCTAGAAACACAAAATCATGCTGAGAATATCGGATGGAATAAAATCAAAACGTTTTGATTTTATTCCATCGAATATTCTCAGCTTCTTTTGCTTATTTTGACAAGGTGTTAATTCGATTTTTCCCCCCCGACGGACTATTTTTGGGATGTCTAGAGAATAAATAATGCAAAATAGCTAGGTGTATTCGGGCCTTTACAAGAAATGTCTGCGTTAGAAGCTTCCAAAAATGACTTTGCCCTTTTCCACATGAATATTCGTAGTCTTTCACTTCACTATGAAGAACTTCATGCTCTTCTGTCTGGCCTCAAGATTGAATTTCAAGTTATTTGCCTTTCTGAAATCAAGGTTTCTACTAATGCTCCTTTAAAATCTAATGTTGATTTACCAGGTTATAAATTTTACCACACTCCCTCGCATAGTGCTGCTGGATGTGTTGGCATATATGTTAAACAAAATCTTACTGCCAACAAAAGGGATGATCTGTCTACGTGTAATGTTGACTTTGAGACTATCTGGATTGAAATTGACAATCCTAGAAGTAAAAATATCCTTTGTTGCTGTGCATATCGTCATCCCAGCTCAGACATCTCAAAATTCACTGACCATATGGAGGATACCCTGTGTATCATCGCTGAAGAAGATAAATCTGTTCATATTCTGGGCGACTTCAATATAGATTTACTGCACTATGGGGACCACACTCTTACAAATGAATTCATCAACTTGATGTTTTCTTCACATTTTATGCCTTCTATACTACACCCCACCCGCATCACTGATACCAGTTCCACACTTATTGATAATATCTTCCTAAATAACACCACAGATTCTGACATCATCAGCGGCAATTTTTTATCCATGATCTCTGATCACCTTCCTCAGTTCGCTATCCGAAAAGGCAATGCACCTGATTATAAAAATATGTCCTGTTATGCTCATGATTACAGGCAGTTTGATGAGAGAAACTTTACATCTGATTATTCTGAGTTTGATGCATCCTACCTCAATGATCAAAATACTGACTTGAATTCAAAATTTGATACATTTTTACTTAATCTTCACATTCTTATTGAGAAACACTGCCCTAAGAAAAAGTTGAACAAGAAAATGCTGAAGCTTAGGCAAAAACCTTGGATAAATTCTCAGATCTTAAAAATGATGAAAATCAGAGATAGGCTTTTTAAACAGTTTAAAATTTCAAATTCATCTACTGCTCTCAAAACATATAAACAGTTCCGCAACCGTGTAGTAAATGAAATCAGACAGAGTAAAAAGAATTATTACCAGGAGTACTTCCATGAAAACAAAAACAATATGAAAATGCTATGGAAGGGTATCAAAGATGTAATTAGTTCGAAACCAAAAAACTGTGATGCATTCTCACATCTAGTTAGCGATGATGGCTCAAAAATTTCCGAACCTGTTAACATTGCAAACGAGTTTAATGAATACTTTACAAAGGTAGCTGACGAAATAACTAATAAAATTCCACAAACCCGGAAATCCCCATTATCTTACTTAGCTAATCCAAACCTAAATTCTCTTGTAATTTCTCCATGTACCACAAATGATGTATCTACACTAATAAAATCGTTAAAAAATGGTAAATCATCTGGACCAAATAGTATTCCAGTCAAACAATTGAAAATACTTGACGATTCTCTTTCTTCAGATCTCTCAATTTTGATAAATGAATCTTTTGCTATTGGTGTTTTTCCGGATAAACTAAAAATTGCAAAAGTTATCCCAATTTTTAAAAAAGGAGTTAAGACTAAAACAAGCAATTACAGACCAACTTCTTTGTTGTCTACTTTTAGTAAAATCTTTGAAAAACTTATGCAGACACGTCTTCAAAAGTTTTTAGAAACTTGTAAGGTCTTATTCTGTATGCAATTCGGGTTTCGTAGTGGACACTCCACAGAACACGCATTAATTTCTTTAACTGAAAGTATTAAGACAACACTTGATAACAACAGACTTGGATGTGGAATTTTCATAGATCTACAAAAGGCCTTTGACACAGTAAATCATGAAATTTTGCTTAATAAATTAGAACATTACGGCATTAGAGATACTGCCCTTGCTTGGTTTGAGTCCTATCTGACTAATCGCAGACAATTAGTTTCAATTAATGGGTATTCTTCCTCAATGTGTAGTATATCTTCTGGTGTGCCCCAAGGGTCAGTTCTTGGGCCGCTTCTCTTCTTAATCTACATCAATGACCTACCTAATGTCTCTAGTATATTGTCATTCTTTCTCTTTGCTGATGATACAAACATTTATCTTGAAGCCGGTGACCTTAATTCTCTCACCCAAACCATTAATAAAGAACTGAGTGAGATTAAGACCTGGCTCGACTGTAACAAATTGGCACTAAACATCGATAAGACCAATTTTGTTCTTTTCCATTCTCCCAGGAAAATATTATCTGACCCTATGAACATCAAATTTGGTAACAAAAAGGTTTCCAGAGTTAAGTATGTAAAGTTTCTGGGTATACTGTTGGATGAACATCTCAGTTGGAAATATCATATTACCGAACTACATAAGAAATTATCTAAAACTTCTGGTATATTTTCAAAATACGACACTATATTCCTCTGCAGCCTCTGATCAGCCTCTATCATTCATTATTCTCCTCTTTCCTTAGTTATGGAATTACGGCATGGGGGTTAACATACGACACGTATTTAAAGCCACTTTTCCTGCTTCAGAGGAAAATCTTGAGATGTATTAGTTTTCAAAACTTCATTGCTCCTTCTGCACCAATTTTTCATTCATTAAAAATACTTAAACTTGAAGACATGATACATTCTAATATTTTGACTTTTGCATACAAAGCTATGAATAAACTATCGCCTACCTGTTTCCAAAACTTTTTTACGCCTAACTCATCTGTTCATAGGTTTGGTACTCGTCAAGTAACCAGGGGTGACCTCTTTAAATCCTTAAAAAATACAACTCTTTATGGACTTAAAACAATTCAGTACTTCGGTTCAAAACTTTGGAATACTCTGCCACTTTTCATCAGAGTTTCTACATCTGCTTCAGTATTTCGGTCTAAACTAAAAACATTCTTCATAGACTCGTATTTAAATTAATAATCTTCCACGATAAAAATGTCAATACTACTCGGTAACACATCTGGTTGTTGGCTGCTTTATTTTAATAAGATGCTTTTAGTTATTCTGCTTTTACTGGGGGGACTCTCTCTCGATTAGTTTACCTATTTAGAGAGTTCCTCCTTAGTCAATTATTTTTAAATACAATTGTGTATCTGTAAGTTTATTTGTTAAATTCTATTTTGCTTGTTAATTGTTTGTAAAATGTCACATAAAGTAATTGTAATGTAGATTTAAATTGTATTTAGGAATAATTGATGAACAAATGAAAAAACTGAAAAAATAACTGAAAACTGAACATTGTCTTTTATCATCATTGCGTCTTTATTAACTGGAGAAGAGTTGCTGCTGAACATTGTCTTTTATCATCATTGCGTCTTTATTAGCTGGAGAAGAGTTGTTGCTGAACATTGTTTTTTATCGTCATTGGGTCTTTTTTGCTGGAGAAGACTTTCTGCTCAACATTGTTTTTTATCGTAAATTGGGTCTTTATTACTGGAGAAAAGCTGCTGCTGAACACTGTCTTTCATCATCCTTGGGTCTTTCTTATCTGGAGAAAAGTTGCTGCTGAACATTGTCTTTTATCATCATTGCGTCTTTATTAACTGGAGAAGAGTTGCTGCTGAACATTGTTTTTTATCGTCATTGCGTCGTTATTAGCTGGAGATGAGTTGCTGCTGAACATTGTCTTTTATCATCATTGCGTCTTTATTAGCTGGAGAAGAGTTGTTGCTGAACATTGTTTTTTATCGTCATTGGGTCTTTTTTGCTGGAGAAGACTTTCTGCTCAACATTATCTTTTATCGTCATTGGGTCTTTTTTACTGGTGAAGAGTTGCTGCTGAACTTTGTCTTTTATCGTCATTGGGTCTTTGCTACTGAAGAAGAGTTGCTACTGAACATTGTCCTTTATCATCATTCGGTCTTTGCTACTAAAGAAGAGTTGCTACTGAACATTGTCCTTTATCATCATTGCATCTTTATTAACTGGAGAGGAGTTGCTGCTGAACTTTGTCTTTTATCGTCATTGGGTCTTTGCTACTGAAGAAGAGTTGCTACTGAACATTGTCCTTTATCATCATTGCATCTTTATTAACTGGAGAGGAGTTGCGGCTGAACATTGTTTTTTATCATCATTGCGTCTTTATTAGCTAGAGAAGAGTTGTTGCTGAACATTGTCTTTTATTGTCATTGGTTCTTTATAACTGGAAAGGAGTTGCTGCTGAACCTTGTTCTTCATCATCATTGGGTCTTTATTAACTGGGGAAGAGTTGCGCTACTGAAAATTGTCTTTTATCTTCATTGCGTCTTCATTAACTGGAGAATAGTTGCTGCTGAACATTGTCTTTTATCATCATTGCGTCTTTATTAGCTGGAGAAGAGTTGTTGCTGAACCTTGTTCTTCATCATCATTGCGTTTTTATTAACTGGAAAGGAGTTGCGGCTGACCATTGTTTTTTATCGTCATTGCGTCGTTATTAACTGGAAAAGAGTTGCTGCTAAACATTGTCTTTCATCGTCATTGGGTCTTTATTACGGGAGAAAAGGTGCTGCTGAACATTGTCTTTCATCATCCTTGGGTCTTTATTATTAGGAGAAAAGTTGCTGCTGAACATTGTATTTTACCATCATTGGGTCTTTGTTAATGGAGGAGAGTTGCGGCTGAACATTTTCTTTTATCATGTTTGCGTCTTTATTACTGGAGAAGAGTTGCTGCTGAACATTGTCTTTTATCTTCATTGCGTCTTCATTAACTGGAGAATAGTTGCTGCTGAACATTGTCTTTTATCATCATTGCGTCTTTATTAGCTGGAGAAGAGTTGTTGCTGAACATTGTCTTTTAACGTCATTGGGTCTTTATTACTGGAGAAGAGTTGCTGCTGAACATTGTCTTTTATCGTCATTGCGTCGTTATTAACTGGAGAAGAGTTGCTGCTAAACATTGTCTTTCATCATCATTGCGTCTTTATTAACTGGAGAATAGTTGCTGCTGAGCATTGTTTTTTATAATCACTGCGTCTTTATTATCTGGAGAATAGTTGCTGCTGAACATTGTTTTTTATCGTCATTGCGTCGTTATTAACTGGAAAAGAGTTGCTGCTAAACATTGTCTTTCATCATCATTGCGTCTTTATCAACTTGAGAAGAGTTACTGCTGAACATTGTTTTTTATCATCATTGCGTCTTTATTAGCTAGAGAAGAGTTGTTGCTGAACATTGTCTTTTATCGTCATTGGTTCTTTATAACTGGAGAGGAGTTGCTGCTGAACCTTGTTCTTCATCATCATTGGGTCTTTATTAACTGGGGAAGAGTTGCGCTACTGAAAATTGTCTTTTATCTTCATTGCGTCCTCATTAACTGGAGAATAGTTGCTGCTGAACATTGTCTTTTATCATCATTGCGTCTTTATTAGCTGGAGAAGAGTTGTTGCTGAACACTGTCCTTTATAATCATTGCGTTTTTATTAACTGGAAAGAAGTTGCGGCTGAACATTGTTTTTTATCGTCATGGCGTCGTTATTAACTGGAAAAGAGTTGCTGCTAAACATTGTCTTTCATCATCATTGCGTCTTTATTAACTTGAGAAGAGTTACTGCTGAACATTGTTTTTTATCATCATTGCGTCTTTATTAGCTAGAGAAGAGTTGTTGCTGAACATTGTCTTTTATCGTCATTGGTTCTTTATAACTGGAGAGGAGTTGCTGCTGAACCTTGTTCTTCATCATCATTGGGTCTTTTTTAACTGGGGAAGAGTTGCGCTACTGAAAATGGTCTTTTATCTTCATTGCGTCTTCATTAACTGGAGAATAGTTGCTGCTGAACATTGTCTTTTATCATCATTGCGTCTTTATTAGCTGGAGAAGAGTTGTTGCTGAACACTGTCCTTTATAATCATTGCGTTTTTATTAACTGGAAAGGAGTTGCGGCTGAACATTGTTTTTTATCGTCATTGCGTCGTTATTAACTGGAAAAGAGTTGCTGCTAAACATTGTCTTTCATCATCATTGCGTCTTTATTAACTTGAGAAGAGTTACTGCTGAACATTGTTTTTTATCATCATTGCGTCTTTATTAGCTAGAGAAGAGTTGTTGCTGAACATTGTCTTTCATCATCCTTGGGTCTTTGTTATTAGGAGAAAAGTTGCTGCTGAACAGTGTATTTTACCATCATTGGGTCTTTGTTAATGGAGGAGAATTGCGGCTGAACATTTTCTTTTATCATGTTTGCGTCTTTATTACTGGAGAAGAGTTGCTGCTGAACATTGTCTTTTATCGTCATTGAGTCCTTATTACTCTAGAAGAGTTCCTGCAGAACATTGTCTTTTATCATCATTGCGTCTTTATTATCTGGAGAATAGTTACTGCTCAACATTGTCTTTTATCGTCATTGCGTCTTTATTAGCTGGAGAAGAGTTGTTGCTGAACATTGTCTTTTATCTTCATTGCGTCTTCATTAACTGGAGAATAGTTGCTGCTGAACATTGTCTTTTATCATCATTGCGTCTTTATTAGCTGGAGAAGAGTTGTTGCTGAACATTGTCTTTTAACGTCATTGGGTCTTTATTACTGGAGAAGAGTTGCTGCTGAACATTGTCTTTTATCGTCATTGCGTCGTTATTAACTGGAGAAGAGTTGCTGCTAAACATTGTCTTTTAACGTCATTGGGTCTTTATTACTGGAGAAGAGTTGCTGCTGAACATTGTATTTTACCATCATTGGGTCTTTGTTAATGGAGGAGAGTTGCGGCTGAACATTTTCTTTTATCATGTTTGCGTCTTTATTACTGGAGAAGAGTTGCTGCTGAACATTGTCTTTTATCTTCATTGCGTCTTCATTAACTGGAGAATAGTTGCTGCTGAACATTGTCTTTTATCATCATTGGGTCTTTATTATCTGGAGAAAAGATACTGCTGAACATTGTCTTTTATCGTCATTGGGTCTTTATAACTGGAGAAGAGTTGCTGCTGAACCTTGTTCTTCATCATCATTGGGTCTTTATTAACTGGGGAAGAGTTGCGCTACTGAAAATTGTTTTTTAGCGTCATTGAGTCTTTATTACTGGAGAAGGGTTGCACCAGAACATTGTCTTTTATCATGTTTGCGTCTTTATTACTGGAGAAGAGTTGCTGCTGAACATTGTCTTTTATCTTCATTGCGTCTTCATTAACTGGAGAATAGTTGCTGCTGAACATTGTCTTTTATCATCATTGCGTCTTTATTAGCTGGAGAAGAGTTGTTGCTGAACATTGTTTTTTGTCGTCATTGGGTCGTTATTAACTGGAAAAGAGTTGCTGCTAAACATTGTCTTTCATCATCATTGCGTCTTTATTAACTGGAGAATAGTTGCTGCTGAGCATTGCTTTTTATAATCACTGCGTCTTTATTATCTGGAGAATAGTTGCTGCTGAAAATTGTTTTTTATCGTCATTGCGTCGTTATTAACTGGAAAAGAGTTGCTGCTAAACATTGTCTTTCATCATCATTGCGTCTTTATTAACTTGAGAAGAGTTACTGCTGAACATTGTTTTTTATCATCATTGCGTCTTTATTAGCTAGAGAACAGTTGCTGCGGAACATTGTTTTTTATCGTCATTGCGTCGTTATTAACTGGAGAAGAGTTGCGGCTAAACATTGTCTTTTATCATCATTGCGTCTTCATTATCTGGAAAATAGTTACTGCTGAACATTGTCTTTTATCATCATTGGGTCTTTTTTATCTGGAGAAGAGTTGGTGCTGAACATTGTCTTTCATCATCATTGCGTCTTAATTAACTTGAGAAGAGTTACTGCTGAGCATTGTTTTTTATAATCACTGCGTCTTTATTATCTGGAGAATAGTTGCTGCTGAACATTGTTTTTTATCATCATTGGGTCTTTTTTATCTGGAGAAGAGTTGGTGCTGAACATTGTCTTTGATCATCATTGGGTCTTTTTTAACTGGAGAAGAGTTGCTGCTGAACAATGTCTTCTATCATCATTGCGTCCTGATTAACTAAAGAAGAGTTGCTCCTGAACATTGTTTTTTATCATCATTGGGTCGTTATTATCTAAAGAACAGTTGCTGCGGAACATTGTTTTTTATCATCATTGCGTCGTTATTAACTGGAGAAGAGTTGCGGCTAAACATTGTCTTTTATCATCATTGCGTCTACATTATCTGGAAAATAGTTACTGCTGAACATTGTCTTTTATCGTCATTGTGCTTTTACTACTGGAAAAGTGTTGCTGCTGAGCATTGTCTTTTATTATCATTGCGTCTCCATTAACTGGAGAATAGTTGCTGCTGAATATTGTCTTTTATCATCATTGCGTCTTTATTAGCTGGAAAAGAGTTGTTGCTGAACATTGTTTTTTATCGTCATTGGGACTTTTTTGCTGGAGAAGAGTTGCTGCTCAACATTATTTTTGAGCGTAATTGAATCTTTAATACTAGAGAAGGGTTGCTGCAGAACATTGTCTTTTATCGTCATTGAGTCCTTATTACTCTAGAAGAGTTCCTGCAGAACATTGGCTTTTATCATCATTGCGTCTTTATTGTCTGGAGAATAGTTACTGCTCAACATTGTCATTTATCGTCATTGCGTCTTTATTAGCTGGAGAAGAGTTGTTGCTGAACACTGTCCTTTATAATCATTGCGTTTTTATTAACTGGAAAGGAGTTGCGGCTGAACATTGTTTTTTATCGTCATTGCGTCGTTATTAACTGGAAAAGAGTTGCTGCTAAACATTGTCTTTCATCGTCATTGGGTCTTCATTACGGGAGAAAAGGTGCTGCTGAACATTGTCTTTCATCATCCTTGGGTCTTTATTATTAGGAGAAAAGTTGCTGCTGAACATTGTATTTTACCATCATTGGGTCTTTGTTAATGGAGGAGAGTTGCGGATGAACATTTTCTTTTATCATGTTTGCGTCTTTATTACTGGAGAAGAGTTGCTGCTGAACATTGTCTTTTATCTTCATTGCGTCTTCATTAACTGGAGAATAGTTGCTGCTGAACATTGTCTTTTATCATCATTGCGACTTTATTAGCTGGAGAAGAGTTGTTGCTGAACATTGTTTTTTCTCGTCATTGGGTCTTTTTTGCTGGAGAAGACTTTCTGCTCAACATTATCTTTTATCGTCATTGGGTCTTTATTATCTGGAGAAAGATACTGCTGAACATTGTCTTTTATCGTCATTGGGTCTTTATAACTGGAGAAGAGTTGCTGCTGAACCTTGTTCTTCATCATCATTGGGTCTTTATTAACTGGGGAAGAGTTGCGCTACTGAAATTATTTTTAGCGTCATTGAGTCTTTTATTACTGGAGAAATTGTTTTATCATGTTTGTCTTTATTAAAGAAGTTGCTGCTGAACAATGTCTTCTATCACCATTGCGTCCTGATTAACTAAAGTCGAGTTGCTCCTGAACATTGTTTTTTATCATCATTGGGTCGTTATTATCTGGAGAACAGTTGCTGTGGAACATTGTTTTTTATCGTCATTGCGTCGTTATTAGCTGGAGATGAGTTGCTGCTGAACATTGTCTTTTACCGTGATTGGGTCTTTTTTACTGCTGAAGAGTTGCTGCTCAATATTGTGTTCTATCGTCATTGGGTTTTTATTAACTGGCAGGAGTTGCTGTTGAACATTGTCTTCTATCATAATTGCGTCTTGATTAACTGGAGAAGAGGTGCTCCTGAAAATTGTTCTTTATCATCATTGGGTCTTTGCTACTGAAGAAGAGTTGCTACTGAACATTGTCCTTTATCATCATTGCATCTTTATTAACTGGAGAGGAGTTGCTGCTGAACTTTGTCTTTTATCGTCTTTGGGTCTTTGCTACTGGAGGAGAGTTGCTGCTGAACATTGTCTTTTATCATCATTGCCTCTTTATTAACGAAAAAAGAGTCGCTGCTGAACCTTGTTTTTCATCATCATTGGGTAATTATTAACGGGAGAGGAGTTGCTCCTGAACATTGTTCTTTATCACCATTGGGTCTTTATTATCTGGAGAGGAGTTCCTGCTGAACATTGTCTTTTATCACCCTTGGGTCTCTATTATCTGGAGAAAAGTTGCTGCTGAACATTGTTCTTTATCATCATTGGATCTTTATTAACTGGAGAGGAGTTGCTGCTGAACATTGTTTTTTATCGTCTTTGGGTCTTTATTAACTGGAGAAGAGTTGCTGCTGAACATTGTCTTTTATCATCATTGCGTCTTTATTAACTGGAAGGAGGTGCTGTTGAACATTGTCTTCTATCATAATTGCGTCTTGATTAACTGGAGAAGAGGTGCTCCTGAACATTGTTCGTTATCATCATTGGGTCTTTGCTACTGAAGAAGAGTTGCTACTGAACATTGTACTTTATCATCATTGCATCTTTATTAACTGGAGAGGAGTTGCTGCTGAACATTGTCTTTTATCGTCTTTTTTGGGTCTTTATTACTGGAGAGGAGTTGCTGCTGAACATTGTCTTTTTTCATCATTGCGTCTTTATTATCTGGAGAAGAGTTGCTGCTGAACATTGTCTTTTATCATCATTTCCTCTTTATTAACTGGAGAGGAGTTGCTGCTGAACATTGTTTTTTATCATCATTGGGTCGTTATTATCTGGAGAACAGTTGCTGCGGAACATTGTCTATTATCATCATTGCGTCTTTATTAACTGGAGAAGAGGTGCTCCTGAACATTGTTTTTTATCATTATTGGGTCTTTTTTATCTGGAGAAGAGTTGCTGCTGAACATTGTCCTTGATCATCATTGGGTCTTTTTTAACTGGAGAAGAGTTGCTGCTGAACAATGTCTTCTATCATCATTGCGTCCTGATTAACTAAAGTCGAGTTGCTCCTGAACATTGTTTTTTATCATCATTGGGTCGTTATTATCTGGAGAACAGTTGCTGTGGAACATTGTTTTTTATCGTCATTGCGTCGTTATTAACTGGAGAAGAGTTGCGGCTAAACATTGTCTTTTATCATCATTGCGTCTTCATTATCTGGAAAATAGTTACTGCTGAACATTGTCTTTTATCGTCATTGTGCCTTTACTACTGGAAAAATGTTGCTGCTGAGCATTGTCTTTTATTATCATTGCATCTCCATTAACTGGAGAATAGCTGCTGCTGAATATTGTCTTTTATCATCATTGCGTCTTTATTAGCTGGAAAAGAGTTGTTGCTGAACATTGTTTTTTATCGTCATTGGGACTTTTTTGCTGGAGAAGAGTTCCTGCTCAACATTATTTTTAGCATCATTGAATCTTTAATACTAGAGAAGGGTTGCTGCAGAACATTGTCTTTTATCATCATTGCGTCTTTATTATCTGGAGAATAGTTACTGCTCAACATTGTCTTTCATCGTTATTGCGTCTTTATTAGCTGGAGAAGAGTTGTTGCTGAACACTGTCCTTTATAATCATTGCGTTTTTATTAACTGGAAAGGAGTTGCGGCTGAACATTGTTTTTTATCGTCATTGCGTCGTTATTAACTGGAAAAGAGTTGCTGCTGAACATTGTCTTTCATCGTCATTGGGTCTTTTTTACTGGTGAAGAGTTGCTGCTCAATATTCTGTTCTATCGTCATTGGGTCTTTATTAACTGGAAGGAGTTGCTGTTGAACATTGTCTTCTATCATAATTGCGTCTTGATTAACTGGAGAAGAGGTGCTCCTGAACATTGTCTTTTATCATCATTTCCTCTTTATTAACTGGAGAGGAGTTGCTGCTGAACATTGTTTTTTATCATCATTGGGTCGTTATTATCTGGAGAACAGTTGCTGCGGAACATTGTCTATTATCATCATTGCGTCTTTATTAACTGGAGAAGAGGTGCTCCTGAATATTGTCTTTTATCATCATTGCGTCTTTATTAGCTGGAAAAGAGTTGTTGCTGAACATTGTTTTTTATCGTCATTGGGACTTTTTTGCTGGAGAAGAGTTCCTGCTGAACATTATTTTTTAGCATCATTGAATCTTTAATACTAGAGAAGGGTTGCTGCAGAACATTGTTTTTTATCATCATTGCGTCTTTATTATCTGGAGAATAGTTACTGCTCAACATTGTCTTTCATCGTTATTGCGTCTTTATTAGCTGGAGAAGAGTTGTTGCTGAACACTGTCCTTTATAATCATTGCGTTTTTATTAACTGGAAAGGAGTTGCGGCTGAACATTGTTTTTTATCGTCATTGCGTCGTTATTAACTGGAAAAGAGTTGCTGCTGAACATTGTCTTTCATCGTCATTGGGTCTTTTTTACTGGTGAAGAGTTGCTGCTCAATATTCTGTTCTATCGTCATTGGGTCTTTATTAACTGGAAGGAGTTGCTGTTGAACATTGTCTTCTATCATAATTGCGTCTTGATTAACTGAAGAAGAGGTGCTCCTGAACATTGTCTTTTATCATCATTTCCTCTTTATTAACTGGAGAGGAGTTGCTGCTGAACATTGTTTTTTATCATCATTGGGTCGTTATTATCTGGAGAACAGTTGCTGCGGAACATTGTCTATTATCATCATTGCGTCTTTATTAACTGGAGAAGAGGTGCTCCTGAACATTGTTCTTTATCATCATTGGGTCTTTGCTACTGAAGAAGAGTTGCTACTGAACATTGTCCTTTATCATCATTGCATCTTTATTAACTGGAGAGGAGTTGCTGCTGAACTTTGTCTTTTATCGTCTTTGGGTCTTTGTTACTGGAGGAGAGTTGCTGCTGAACATTGTCTTTTATCATCATTGCGTCTTGATTAACTGGAGAAGATGTGCTCCTGAACATTGTTCTTTATCATCATTGGGTCTTTATTATCTGGAGAATAGTCGCTGCTGAACATTGTTTTTTATCGTCATTGCGTTGTTATTAGCTGCATATGAGTTGCTGCTAAACATTTTCTTTTATCGTCATTGGGTCCTTTTTACTGGTGAAGAGTTGCTGCTCAATATTGTGTCCTATCATAATTGCGTCTTGATTAACTGAAGAAGAGTTGCTGCTGAACATTGTCTTCTTTCATCATTGCGTCTTCATTATCTGGAGAATAGTTACTGCTGAACATTGTCTTTTATCGTCATTGTGCCTTTACTACTGGAAAAGTGTTTGTAGTGTGCTCAGCAGCCTTACCAACGAGCACTTCAACTAACTAGCGAATCATAACACGCATCCCAACACTTAACCATATTTATCAACTATTATCTAAACAAACATATTCATTAGCCTTTTATAGTCAAACGCCTAACCATAACCTACTCTTAACCTTATTTGCTTAAGTATTTACGACACACCCATCCTCGCAACTTATATTTAATCAAACGCAACATTTAGTTACTGAGTTAGCAGTTAATTAATTAAGCATTCATTTTGGTATCATACACACAAGAAAGAAATTCACATCGTTTCTCTTCGAGCCTTCTGACTACCAAACTTCAAAGCAACTACGAAAGCTGGGTAAGTGTCTTGTAACTTATTTCGATTAGTGATTATAGTAGCTACTTCAGCATTGCTAAATTACTAAATTGGTGACCACGACGTGACCCGAAGGAACAGCTTTCGTTCTTAATTGCTTTGTATATTTACGCTGCATACGTATTATCTTAACTTGGTCGAAGCATGCGAAAAAGAACAATACCGTAATAAAAACACATATACATTATTTTGCATTTTATCGATTGAGCTAATCACACACGAGGCAATTTACAACGTGCAAACATATAAACAATTTCACAAGTTTTTGAGACATTCGTCACCCTCAGCGTGAACCACCTTTGCAGTCAAAACAGGCCTACAATTAAATACAAAGGAAATATACCAAAAAAATATGACATCCCTTCTCCAATTGCAAATAATCAGTTAACCAAACAGGTAGAAGCTCTCACTTCCCAAATTAATTCCGAATCCAATTTTCGAAGACCAAATTATTCTCAACGCTCACGATCGCCATTTCGAAACAACTTCAGCAGACAACGTTTCCGTTCTCCCAGTCGTCCGGACTTCATGCCACAGCCAAAATGCTGGTATCATAAGAGGTTCGGTCAGCAGGCCCATTGTTGCATCCCACCTTGCTCATACGTTGCTGACGTAATCCCTACTGCTCCTCCACAGCCAGCTCACAGTGCACAACAACAGGGAAACGGCCAAGCCAGAGTTTAGCGGCGACAAGACCTCTGGCACATTACACAATAGTCGTCTCTACTACGTTACCGACCGTTATTCGGGAATTAGATTTTTAGTAGATACCGGCGCATCCGTTAGTGTTATTCCATGTCGTCCTTCGGACAAACGTAACCAGGTCACTAACCTCCAACTTCAAGCCGTTAATAACTCGTCCATTGCAACGTATGGTGAACGATCGTTAACCTTGAACCTTGGTTTGCGTCGACTCTTTAGTTGGATTTTTATTATTGCGGATATTCCCACACCTATTATTGGAGCCGATTTCCTTTCATATTTTTCGTTAAATGTTAACGTTCGTCATCGTCTATTATTCGATACAACAACTAATTTAAAAATTCAAGGCATTCCTTCATCAGAGACTTCACCTCAGCTAATGTTTGCGATTCCCGACGTTAACCAAAAATACAAGGAACTTCTTACTAAATTCAATTCAATAACAAGACCCAACTATGACGAATCAGCAGTTAAACATAATGTTACACACCACATTGAAACAAAAGGTCCTCCTGTCTTCAGCCGTCCACGCCGTCTTGCACCTGATCGATTGGCAATAGCCAAACGTGAATTCGATCACATGCTCCAACTTGGTATCATTCGGCCCTCAAATAGCAGTTGGTCCTCTCCACTTCACATGGTTCCTAAGTCAACCCCCGGAGATTGGAGACCATGTGGTGATTACCGCGCACTTAACAATGTCACAATTCCGGATCGTTACCCCATTTCACACATTCAAGATTTTACAACAATGCTACATGGAAAAACAATATTTTCAAAAATTGATCTCGTTCGCGCCTACCATCAAATCCCAGTGAAACCTGCTGATATTCCCAAAACTGCCATTACTACCCCCTTCGGCTTATTTGAGTTTGTCCTCATGCCATTTGGTCTACGTAATGCTGCACAAACATTTCAACGCTTTATTAATCAAGTATTACATGGTCTTGACTTTGTGTACGCTTATATTGATGACTTACTAATTGCCAGCGCTTCAGAAGCAGAACACTTTCAACATATAGATCTGCTCTTCACACGTTTATCCGAATTTAGCGTCGTAATCAACCCAGCAAAATGTGTCTTTGGTTCATCTTCACTCGAATTTCTCGGTCATCACATCTCCGTAGAAGGAATTTCTCCGCTGCAAACCAAAGTTTCTGCAATACGCGATTTTCCGGCACCTACATCACTACGTCAACTGCGCGAATTCCTAGGTTTAATCAACTTTTATCGTCGTTTTATTCCAAACTATGCAACCATCATTCAACCACTCACAGATCTTCTGGACGGTAAACACAGCAGAAACGCCCTTCATCTCGACGGAGCTGCACTTGCTGCATTTACAGCCATTAAATCAGCACTTTCCGATGCTACGTTACTGGTACATCCATCATCCGATGCTCCCTATTGCCTCATGGTCGATGCATCTAATGTTGCCATAGGATCTGTTCTACAACAACGCATTAGCGGTTCTTGGCAGCCGATTTCATTCTTTTCAAAACGATTACAGCCCGCCGAAATCAAATATAGTACATTTGGTCGTGAACTACTCGCCGTATATCTTTCACTTCGTCATTTCCGACATTGTTTGGAAGGTCGCAAATTTTACGTTCTCACCGACCATAAGCCATTAACGTACGCATTAGCCTCGTCTGCCGATCGTCATTCTCCTCGCGAAATCCGCCATCTTGACTTCATATCGCAATTCACCACCGACATCCGCCACATTACTGGCAAAGAAAATGTCGTTGCTGACGCTTTGTCCCGAACTGAAGTTAATTCCTTACACCTGGCGTCCCCAATCGATCTCACACTGCTCTCCCAGGCACAGCAAGAAGACACAGATCTATCTCAATTGAACGGTACATCTTCACTTCAATTAAAGGAATTTCCCATTCCTAACGCCCCTGGCACTATACTCTGTGATACAACGACTAGGACTCCGCGTCCCTACGTTCCAGTCCCTTTTCGTCGTTCCATCTTCGATCACTTGCATTCTCTATCTCATCCGGGTATTCGCGCCACACAGAATCTAATCACCTCACGCTACGTTTGGCCTAACATCAACACTGACCTTCGACGTTGGACTCGTTCCTGCATTCCGTGCCAACGATCCAAAATTCAACGTCACACTGTCGCACCTATTGGCACATTTGCTACGCCAGATGCTGGATTTGATCATGTACATATCGATCTCGTAGGTCCACTTCCACCTTCGAACGGATTTCGATATCTACTCACTTGTATCGATCGATTTACACGATGGCCAGTAGCAATTCCAATCACAGATATCACAGCTGAAACTGTCGCACGTCACTTCCTTCAACATTGGATTTCCCATTTCGGTATCCCATCCACCATTACGACCGACCGCGGCGCACAATTTGAATCTTCGCTCTTCAAAACACTCACAACACTCCTTGGCATTAAACGTATCCGCACTACCTCATACCACCCATGTGCAAACGGTATGGTAGAACGATTTCACCGCCAACTCAAGTCCTCCTTGAAAGCACACCTAGATGCAAGCAAATGGTCTGAAGCATTGCCCCTCGTCCTTCTTTCAATTCGTAATACCATTAAAGCCGATCTCGATTGCACCCCTTCTCAGCTCGTCTTTGGAACAACTTTACGTTTACCTGGCGAATTCTTTACTCCGTCTCGCAACCAATCAGACCTCGATCCAGCCAACTACACTCATCGTCTTCAGCTAGTCATGCAAACATTATCTGCAATTCCACTTCGCCAACAATCACCCTCTTCGCACATACCAGCTGACCTTGCCTCCTGCACACATGTCTTCGTTCGACACGATGCTGTCCGAAAGCCTTTGCAAGCACCTTACGATGGCCCTTACAAAGTTCTTCATCGCACCGACAAGCATTTTCTCCTCGACATCAAAGGCAAACCAAATACAGTCAGCATTGACCGCCTCAAAGTCGCACACCTCGACACGGCCTATCTACCTCTTACATCGCCACCACCTCTGCTTTCAGAAAACGCCCCACTTACTCCCGCATCTACCGAACCACAACCACCTCCACAACAACTGCCCGCCCAGCCCTCTCTTCAGCGCACAACTCGCTCTGGAAGACACGTCCATTTTCCCGTTCATTACGGATTTGACTCTTAAAACTGTTAAGCACATTATTTCACTTATATATCATAATAGTAATCATTTCGTATTTTATTCGCTATATCGAATGCTTCACTCCGCTCGCCTTCTAGGATGGGAGCTATTGTAGTGTGCTCAGCAGCCTTACCAACGAGCACTTCAACTAACTAGCGAATCATAACACGCATCCCAACACTTAACCATATTTATCAACTATTATCTAAACAAACATATTCATTAGCCTTTTATAGTCAAACGCCTAACCATAACCTACTCTTAACCTTATTTGCTTAAGTATTTACGACACACCCAACCTCGCAACTTATATTTAATCAAACGCAACATTTAGTTACTGAGTTAGCAGTTAATTAATTAAGCATTCATGTTGGTATCATACACACAAGAAAGAAATTCACATCGTTTCTCTTCGAGCCTTCTGACTACCAAACTTCAAAGCAACTACGAAAGCTGGGTAAGTGTCTTGTAACTTATTTCGATTAGTGATTATAGTAGCTACTTCAGCATTACTAAATTACTAAATGTTGCTGCTGAGCATTGTCTTTTATTATCATTGCGTCTCCATTAACTGGAGAATAGTTGCTGCTGAACATTGTCTTTTATCATGATTGGGTCTTTATTAACTGGAAAAGAGTTGCTCCTGAACATTGTCCTTTTCATTCATTGCGTCTTTATTAACTTGAGAAGAGTTACTGCTGAACATTGTTTTTTATCATCATTGCGTCTTTATTAGCTAGAGAAGAGTTGTTGCTGAACATTGTCTTTTATCGTCATTGGTTCTTTATAACTGGAGAGGAGTTGCTGCTGAACCTTGTTCTTCATCATCATTGGGTCTTTATTAACTGGGGAAGAGTTGCGCTACTGAAAATTGTTTTTTAGCGTCATTGAGTCTTTATTACTGGAGAAGGGTTGCTGCAGAACATTGTCTTTCATCATGTTTGCGTCTTTATTACTGGAGAAGACATGCTGCTGAACATTGTCTTTTATCTTCATTGCGTCTCCATTAACTGGAGAATAGTTGCTGCTGAACATTGTCTTTTACCATGATTGGGTCTTTATTAACTGGAGAAGAGTTGCTGCTGAACATTGTCTTTTATCTTCATTGCGTCTCCAATAACTGGAGAATAGTTGCTGCTGAACATTGTCTTTTATCGTCTTTGGGTCTTTATTACTGGAGAGGAGTTGCTGCTGAACATTGTCTTGTATCATCATTGCGTCTTTATTATCTGGAGAAGAGTTGCTGCTGAACATTGTCTTGATCATCATTGGGTCTTTTTTCACTGGAGAGGAGTTGCTGCTGAACATTGTCTTCTATCATCATTGCGTCTTGATTAACTGCAGAAGAGTTGCTCCTGAACATTGTTTTTTATCATCATTGGGTCGTTATTATCTGGAGAACAGTTGCTGCGGAACATTGATTTTTATCGTCATTGCGTCGTTATTAACTGGAGAAGAGTTGCTGCTAAACATTGTCTTTTAACGTCATTGGGTCTTTATTACTGGAGAAGAGTTGCTGCAAAACATTGTCTTTTATCATCATTGCGTCTTCATTATCTGGAGAATAGTTACTGCTGAACATTGTCTTTTATCGTCATTGTGCCTTTACTACTGGAAAAGTGTTGCTGCTGAGCATTGTCTTTTATTATCATTGCGTCTTTATTAGCTAGAGAAGAGTTGTTGCTGAA
>RQOL01000654.1:44804-97503 GCA_013076295.1 Sanderia malayensis | reverse complement strand
CTTGGCCACAATGACGTCATTTGCTCAGCGGTTTCGTTCACATCCAACGGTTGCCCAAAAGCCACTGCGCACTGCGTGTGCCGCTGTTGCACACCAGCCCCTTGCCATGGAGGATAAACTCTGTACCAGCAACAACAACCCAACATCAACACAACAACAATTACAGCTGGATAATGTTACTGGCCTACTGAGCAAGCTCGCTGAAGGACAAGCTAGTTTGATCGCTGCAATTTCATCATCAGCTGCTCGTCAACCATCGTCTGTCATGCCTCCTCGTCGTCCTGGTTTCTTCTGTTCGCTGTTTCTTCTGTGGTCAACCTGGTCATATTGTCCGGAATTGCGACAAACGTCAGAGAGCGCAGAAAATGTACCCTTTGCAATGGCTGGGGCCATCATCCACAGGACTGTGCGAATAACTTTGGTTTATCTCAGCCAAATTCTGATCTACGTCAACAACCAGATCGTAAGTTTCCTTTAAACTTCAGGGGAGCCTCACTATTAGGTTGAGTGATCAGCATCCCACTACTTTTGCTTTTGGAACTACTTCTGTTGCTCCACGTGCCCTAGTCCTGCCACTCACCCCTTGTTTCTTGTAATTTTACTGGTGTACAGTTATCAGCTCTTGTTGACACAGGGTCAATGCAATCTATTTTGAGTTTTGATGCATTCCAACGCATTTTCAGAGCTGTACACATCAAAACATTGTCCCACCGTTACTTGGAAGTAGTTCCAACACTTGTTTATCTATTACTGGACAACCGTTGCAACCTGCTGTGCAGCGCGGCTTCCAGTTCTCATTTCCTGGTTGTGATTTGCATTTAAGTTTAAATTTCTTGTATGTAATAATATGCTACAACCCTTCCAATGCATTCTGGGATGGGATTTTATTGTGCCTTTCAATTACACTTGGCTTATTCTGGGGATTCCTATTTCTTAAATGGGCCACATGGCAGTACTCCCTTGATACCTTGGGCCCCACCTTCTGGTTCACCTTCCTCTAATTGTTCGATCCTGTCCAGTCCTCCTCCGGTAGGTCCGCCTTCTGGCTTTGCCCAGTCGTCAGCCAAGGGCCAGTCACCCTCACTCTTGTTGATAGTTTTTTCCATCCCTGGTCGTAGTGAGTGTATTTTACAAGCTAAGTTATCTCGAGGGTATTCTGAACAGTTAGGTATGGTGTGTAGTTTAGATGATTCTCCCCTTATCATTGCATCAACCTTGAATCAATCCAGCCATAGTAAGGTCTTTGTACGTGTTTTGAACTCCTCGGAGTCTCCAGTCGAATTACATTCTGGTCAGAGGTTGCCAAATTTCTTCCAGTTGTTGCATCTCTTCCAGCTAGACTGAGATCATCTGTTGATAATATTTGTGCTAGTGTTGTTTGCCAGCCAAGCATGGACCCTTGCACATTGGCAAGAATTAGAGACAGCTGTTAGCTCTAGTTTATCTAGCCATGATCGTAATCAGCTGTTCCAGACTTTGCTTGAATATCCAGATGTGTTTAACAATGGCTTAGGCCACACTACCGTGATTTCTCATAAGATAAACACAGGTGATTCCCCTCCGATCCGCCAACACCCTCGACGCCTCCCCTATCACTACAGAGGTGAGGTTGACAAGCAAGTTCATGATATGCTTACCAAGGTGTTATCAAACCGAGCACAAGCCCTGTCTTCTCCTATTGTCCTTGTCAAGAAAAAGGATGGTCTTATCGATTTTGTATTGATTATCGGAAATTAAATTTAGTAACTAAGCATGATGCTATTCCTTGCCTCGAATTGATGACTTACTGGACGCCTTAAATGGTATAACATCTTTAGTACCTTGGACCTTCGCAGTGGATATTGGCAAGTCAGTGTAGACCCAGAAGATAGGGAGAAAACAGCTTTCATGACACCTACTGGTCTATATGATTTTTACGCATGCCCATATGGTCTATCCACTGCCCGGCTACCTTTTCACGGGCCATAAGTGTTGTTCTGTCTGGTCTCGCCTACGAACTTGCTTGTGCTATTTTGATGATGTAATTGTTTTTTCCAAAGATATCAACCAGCATTGTGATCGTTTGAAATCTGTTTTGCAACGTTTTCGAGAGCAAAATCTCCGTGTTAAAGCTTCCAAGTGTTCATTTGGCTCACACGAGGTTGCTTATTTAGGGCATACTATTTCGAAAGACGGCATCCATACTGACCCCAAAAAAGGTTAAGGCAATTCAAGACATCCCACCCCTTCTACCCTGGAGGAGCTACGATCCTTTCTGGGACTTGCAGGCTACTACAGGCGGTTTATACCGGAATTTGCCACCATTGCCTCTCCCTAATGGCCTCACTAAAAAAGCTACTCGATTTTTATGGACAGATATTACCCAAAAGCATTTGAATACCTCAAAACCTGCCTCTGCTCAGCACCTATTTTAGCCTACCCTTGCTTGAACAAAACCTTTATCTTACAACTGACGCATCAGATGTTGGGCTTGGTGCTGTCTTAACCCAGCTTGATGACTCAGGCCATGAAAGGGTCATATCATATGCCAGTCGAACTCTCACAAGCCGAGAACAAAATTACACGGCAATGGAGAAAGAAGCATTGGCTGTTGTGTTTGCAACTGAACATTTTCGTGTATATCTTTTGGGCCGTCAGTTTCAACTCGTTACTGATAATAGAGCTTTGAAGTGGCTACATTCTATCCAAGCTAAAGGTAGAATCGCTAGATGGATTATGACCCTCCAAGAATTTGATTTTGTTGTTTCACACCGTCCCGGGGCCTCAAACCAAAATGCAGACGCTCTCTCTCGCTTAAATCATAGATGTCCCCTTCTCTCTCTGAACCACCCAGCCATTCCACGAACACCCCTGTCAACTGCTTTGTTGGTCTTATCCCAGACACAGATTTGTACACAGCTCAACACCAAGACCCCAATATTTTGAAGGTCATTGAAATGAAAGAACAGGGCTTCCCTCGTCCCCCATCATTTGTGTGGTCGAAACATCAACACTTGTCGTCATATTGGTCCTGTTGGGACCAACTTTTTGTGGATCGTGGCTTATTAATGAAATCAATAGACCCTGATAGCTCTTTTCCCAATAATGTTGTTGTTGTGCCCCAAAACTTAGTAAATGGTGTCCTCCATAGTCTACACAGTGGCCCTTCTGGGGGTCACATGGGTATTACGCGCACTATCTGCAGAGCTAAAGAGCGGTTCTTTTGGCCTCAAATGCATGCATCAATTAAATCGTTTATTCAAAGCTGTCCTGAATGTAGCCAAATTAAGCAGAATCCACACAACACCAAGGCCCTTTACAACCAATTCAGATTAGCGAGCCATTTGTTTTTTGGGCTATGGACTATATGGGGCCTATTAAGGAAACATCGCGCGGCAACAAACACATACTTGTGCTCATGGACCACTTCACCAAATGGTGTGAAGCATTCCTACTCCAGATCAGAAAGCGTCGACTGTAGCTAACATTCTTGTGTCTCATGTTTTTTCTCGTTTTGGCCCACCTACAGTTCTCCATTCCGACCAGGGTCGCAATTTTGATAGCACACTAATGCATGAAATATATGGTTTGATGGGCATAAAAAAGACCCGTACCACTGCCTACCATCCTCAATGTGATGGACTGGTAGAGAGACAAAATCGTACCCTTCAAGTATCATATCTAGCTTTGTGTCAGAACATAATGTCGATTGGGATGATTGGCTAGCCCAAGCAGTCTTCGCATATAACACAAGTGTTCACGAGTCAACAGGTATTTCTCCCTATGAGATGGTATTTGGACGCCCAGCTCGAATGCCTATCGAAGTTGAGTTGGGTGTTCCCCTACGAAATCCTACCAGCCAGTCAAATTATAGTCAGTCATTGAGGAAAGCTCTTAGCCACTCGAATCAGCTTGCACAGCGTAATTTAGCCAATGCTAGAGCTAAACAAGCTTCCCAGTACGACAACAAGAGTAAGAGAAACTGGCAGCCCTTTGAGTCAGGACAGACGGTCTGGCTTTGGCGCCCCAAGCATTGGAAATTCGGTAAACGATGGACTGGCCCTTACAGAATACAGTCAAGAGATGGGGTTAATTACCGGTTAACATCGTCCACGGGGAAGTCTCTTGTTGCGCATCATAATCTCTTGAAGCCTTGTGTCTTACCCTTAAGTCCAGGTATCCCAGTCCATCCAGGGCCAGAAACCCCAGGCATTACCCTTTCTGAAACTGTAGAGACCGAGGTCGATCCAGAAGCTGGGAACCAAAGGGACATTGGAGGTGGTGCTGCCAGGCCCAACAGACCCCTTTTCTCCGACAGGTCGTTAATCCCCCATTCGCTTTGGAAATGTTGTGGCACATTAATGCATACATACTTTGTCCGTTTTTCAAATTGTAAGGGAGGGGAAGATGTAATGTTATGATTGCGTCAGTATAAATTGTATCATGTCTGTGTTAATATATTAGAAGTAGAATCATGTTCGTGTTAGTTATATTGTTTTCCTGTGATGTACTTGTGACCGTGCCGTTTGTCTATGTTATATCCGTTGTTGCTGTCACTCTTGATTGATGTGTCATATTATGATTGTTTTAACTTATGCGAATTTATAATAGTATTTTAGTTTAATGATTGATCTCGAGCAAGCAACATCTTGTGTTCTCTTGAGTTATACCTGCTTTACCCAGCCACGCTACACTACTGAACATTGTCCTTTATCATCATTGCATCTTTATTAACTGGAGAGGAGTTGCTGTTGAACATTGTCTTTTATCGTCTTTGGGTCTTTATTACTGGAGAGGAGTTGCTGCTGAACATTGTCTTTTATCATCATTGCGTCTTTATTATCTGGAGAAGAGTTGCTGCTGAACATTGTCTTTTATCTTCATTTCCTCTTTATTAACTGGAGAGGAGTTGCTGCTGAACATTGTTTTTTATCATCATTGGGTCGTTATTATCTGGAGAACAGTTGCTGCGGAACATTGTCTATTATCATCATTGCGTCTTTATTAACTGGAGAATAGTTGCTGCTGAGCATTGTTTTTTATAATCATTGCGTCTTTATTATCTGGAGAATAGTTGCTGCTGAACATTGTTTTTTATCATCATTGGGTCTTTTTTATCTGGAGAAGAGTTGCTGCTGAACATTGTCTTTGATCATCATTGGGTCTTTTTCAACTGGAGAAGAGTTGCTGCTGAACAATGTCTTCTATCATCATTGCGTCCTGATTAACTAAAAAAGAGTTGCTCCTGAACATTGTTTTTTATCATCATTGGGTGGTTATTATCTAAAGAACAGTTGCCGCGGAACATTGTTTTTTATCGTCAATGCGTCGTTATTAACTGGAGAAGAATTGCGGCTAAACATTGTCTTTTATCATCATTGCGTCTTCATTATCTGGAAAATAGTTACTGCTGAACATTGTCTTTTATCGTCATTGTGCCTTTACTACTGGAAAAGTGTTGCTGCTGAACATTGTCTCTTATCGTCATTGAGTCCTTATTACTCTAGAAGAGTTCCTGCAGAACATTGTCTTTTATCATCATTGCGTCTTTATTATCTGGAGAATAGTTACTACTCAACATTGTCTTTTATCGTCATTGCGTCTTTATTAGCTGGAGAAGAGTTGTTGCTGAACACTGTCCTTTATAATCATTGCGTTTTTATTAACTGGAAAGGAGTTGCGGCTGAACATTGTTTTTTATCATCATTGCGTCTTTATTAGCTAGAGAAGAGTTGTTGCTGAACATTGTCTTTTATCGTCATTGGTTCTTTATAACTGGAGAGGAGTTGCTGCTGAACCTTGTTCTTCATCATCATTGGGTCTTTATTAACTGGGGAAGAGTTGCGCTACTGAAAATTGTCTTTTATCTTTATTGCGTCTTCATTAACTGGAGAATAGTTGCTGCTGAACATTGTCTTTTATCATCATTGCGTCTTTATTAGCTGGAGAAGAGTTGTTGCTGAACACTGTCCTTTATAATC
Source organism: Sanderia malayensis (assembly GCA_013076295.1). NCBI lineage: Eukaryota > Metazoa > Cnidaria > Scyphozoa > Semaeostomeae > Pelagiidae > Sanderia > Sanderia malayensis. The sequence continues at coordinate 91,543 of RQOL01000654.1, read as the reverse complement.
ATTGGGTTTTTATTAACTGGAAAGGAGTTGCGGCTGACCATTGTTTTTTATCGTCATTGCGTCGTTATTAACTGGAAAAGAGTTGCTGCTAAACATTGTCTTTCATCGTCATTGGGTCTTTATTACGGGTGAAAAGGTGCTGCTGAACATTGTCTTTCATCATCCTTGGGTCTTTATTATTAGGAGAAAAGTTGCTGCTGAACATTGTATTTTACCATCATTGGGTCTTTGTTAATGGAGGAGAATTGCGGCTGAACATTTTCTTTTATCATGTTTGCGTCTTTATTACTAGAGAAGAGTTGCTGCTGAACATTGTCTTTTATCTTCATTGCGTCTTCATTAACTGGAGAATAGTTGCTGCTGAACATTGTCTTTTATCATCATTGCGTCTTTATTAGCTGGAGAAGAGTTGTTGCTGAACATTGTTTTTTATCGTCATTGGGTCTTTTTTGCTGGAGAAGACTTTCTGCTCAACATTATCTTTTATCGTCATTGGGTCTTTATTATCTGGAGAAAAGATACTGCTGAACATTGTCTTTTATCGTCATTGGGACTTTATAACTGGAGAAGAGTTGCTGCTGAACCTTGTTCTTCATCATCATTGGGTCTTTATTAACTGGGGAAGAGTTGCGCTACTGAAAATTGTTTTTTAGCGTCATTGAGTCTTTATTACTGGAGAAGGGTTGCACCAGAACATTGTCTTTTATCATGTTTGCGTCTTTATTACTGGAGAAGAATTGCTGCTGAACATTGTCTTTTATCTTCATTGCGTCTTGATTAACTGGAGAATAGTTGCTGCTGAACATTGTCTTTTATCATCATTGCGTCTTTATTAGCTGGAGAATAGTTACTACTCAACATTGTCTTTTATCGTCATTGCGTCTTTACTACTGGAAAAGTGTTGCTGCTGAACATTGTCTCTTATCGTCATTGAGTCCTTATTACTCTAGAAGAGTTCCTGCAGAACATTGTCTTTTATCATCATTGCGTCTTTATTATCTGGAGAATAGTTACTACTCAACATTGTCTTTTATCGTCATTGCGTCTTTATTAGCTGGAGAAGAGTTGTTGCTGAACACTGTCCTTTATAATCATTGCGTTTTTATTAACTGGAAAGGAGTTGCGGCTGAACATTGTTTTTTATCATCATTGCGTCTTTATTAGCTAGAGAAGAGTTGTTGCTGAACATTGTCTTTTATCGTCATTGGTTCTTTATAACTGGAGAGGAGTTGCTGCTGAACCTTGTTCTTCATCATCATTGGGTCTTTATTAACTGGGGAAGAGTTGCGCTACTGAAAATTGTCTTTTATCTTTATTGCGTCTTCATTAACTGGAGAATAGTTGCTGCTGAACATTGTCTTTTATCATCATTGCGTCTTTATTAGCTGGAGAAGAGTTGTTGCTGAACACTGTCCTTTATAATCATTGGGTTTTTATTAACTGGAAAGGAGTTGCGGCTGACCATTGTTTTTTATCGTCATTGCGTCGTTATTAACTGGAAAGAGTTGCTGCTAAACATTGTCTTTCATCGTCATTGGGTCTTTATTACGGGTGAAAAGGTGCTGCTGAACATTGTCTTTCATCATCCTTGGGTCTTTATTATTAGGAGAAAAGTTGCTGCTGAACATTGTATTTTACCATCATTGGGTCTTTGTTAATGGAGGAGAATTGCGGCTGAACATTTTCTTTTATCATGTTTGCGTCTTTATTACTAGAGAAGAGTTGCTGCTGAACATTGTCTTTTATCTTCATTGCGTCTTCATTAACTGGAGAATAGTTGCTGCTGAACATTGTCTTTTATCATCATTGCGTCTTTATTAGCTGGAGAAGAGTTGTTGCTGAACATTGTTTTTTATCGTCATTGGGTCTTTTTTGCTGGAGAAGACTTTCTGCTCAACATTATCTTTTATCGTCATTGGGTCTTTATTATCTGGAGAAAAGATACTGCTGAACATTGTCTTTTATCGTCATTGGGACTTTATAACTGGAGAAGAGTTGCTGCTGAACCTTGTTCTTCATCATCATTGGGTCTTTATTAACTGGGGAAGAGTTGCGCTACTGAAAATTGTTTTTTAGCGTCATTGAGTCTTTATTACTGGAGAAGGGTTGCACCAGAACATTGTCTTTTATCATGTTTGCGTCTTTATTACTGGAGAAGAATTGCTGCTGAACATTGTCTTTTATCTTCATTGCGTCTTGATTAACTGGAGAATAGTTGCTGCTGAACATTGTCTTTTATCATCATTGCGTCTTTATTAGCTGGAGAAGAGTTGTTGCTGAACATTGTTTTTTATCGTCATTGGGTCTTTTTTGCTGGAGAAGACTTTCTGCTCAACATTATCTTTTATCGTCATTGGGTGTTTATTATCTGGAGAAAAGTTACTGCTGAACATTGTCTTTTATCGTCATTGGGTATTTATAACTGGAGAAGAGTTGCTGCTGAACATTGTCTTTTATCGTCATTGGGTCTTTTTTACTGGTGAAGATTTGCTGCTCAATATGTGTTCTATCGTTATTGGGTCTTTATTAACTGGAAGGAGTTGCTGTTGAACATTGTCTTCTATCATAATTGCGTCTTGATTAACTGGAGAAGAGGTGCTCCCGAACATTGTCTTTTATCATCATTGCGTCTTTATTAGCTGGAGAAGAGTTGTTGCTGAACATTGTTTTTTATCGTCATTGGGTCTTTTTTGCTGGAGAAGACTTTCTGCTCAACATTATCTTTTATCGTCATTGGGTCTTTATTATCTGGAGAAAAGATACTGCTGAACATTGTCTTTTATCGTCATTGGGTCTTTATTAACTGGGGAAGAGTTGCGGTACTGAAAATTGTTTTTTAGCGTCATTGAGTCTTTATTACTGGAGAAGGGTTGCTGCAGAACATTGTCTTTTATCGTCATTGGGTCTTTCTTACTGGAGAAAAGTTCCTGCTGAACATTGTCTTTTTTCATCATTGGGTCTTTATTAACTGGAAAAGAGTTGCTGCTTAACATTGTTTTTTATCGTAATTTGGGTCTTTATTACTGGAGAAAAGCTGTTGCTGAAGATTGTCTTTCATCATCCCTGGTTCTTTATTATCTGGTGAAAAGTTGCTGTTGAACATTGTCTTTCATCATCATTGAGTCTTTATTAACTGGAGAAGAGTTGCTGCTGAACATTGTCTTTTATCGTCATTGGGTCATTTTTACTGGTGAAGAGTTGCTGCTCAATATTGTGTTCTATCGTCATTGGGTCTTTATTAACTGGAAGGAGTTGCTGTTGAACATTGTCTTCTATCATAATTGCGTCTTGATTAACTGGAGAAAAGGTGCTCCTGAACATTGTCTTTTATCGTCTTTGGGTCTTTGTTACTGGAGGAGAGTTGCTGCTGAACATTGTCTTTTATCATCATTGCCTCTTTATTAACTACAAAAGAGTCGCTGCTGAACCTTGTTTTTCATCATCATTGGGTAATTATTAACTGGAGAGGAGTTGCTCCTGAACATTGTTCTTTATCACCATTGGGTCTTTATTATCTGGAGAAAAGTTGCTGCTGAACAATGTCTTTTATCATCATTGCGTCTTTATTAACTGGAGAAGAGTTGCTGCTGAACATTGTTTTTTATCGTCATTGCGTCGTTATTAGCTGGAGATGAGTTGCTGCTGAACATTGTCTTTTATCGTCATTGGGTCTTTTTTACTTGTGAAGAGTTGCTGCTGAACATTGTCTTTTATCTTCATTGCGTCTTCATTAACTGGAGGATAGTTGCTGCTGAACATTGTCTTTTATCATCATTGCGTCTTTATTAACTGGAGAGGAATTGCTGCTGAACATTGTCTTTTATCGTCTTTGGGTCTTTATTACTGGAGAGGAGTTGCTGCTGAACATTGTCTTTTATCATCATTGCGTCTTTATTATCTGGAGAAGAGTTGCTGCTGAACATTGTCTTTTATCATCATTTCCTCTTTATTAACTGGAGAGGAGTTGCTGCTGAACATTGTCTTTGATCATCATTGGGCCTTTTTTAACTGGAGAAGAGTTGCTGCTGAACCATGTCTTCTATCATCATTGCGTCCTGATTAACTAAAGAAGAGTTGCTCCTGAACATTGTTTTTTATCATTTGGGTCGTTATTATCTGGAGAACAGTTGCTGCGGAACATTGTCTTTTATCATCATTGCGTTTTTATTAACTGGAAAGGAGTTGCGGCTGAACATTGTTTTTTATCGTCATTGCGTCGTTATTAACTGGAAAAGAGTTGCTGCTAAACATTGTCTTTCATCGTCATTGGGTCTTTATTACGGGAGAAAAGCTGCTGCTGAACATTGTCTTTCATCATCCTTGGGTCTTTATTATTTGGAGAAAAGTTGCTGCTGAACATTGTATTTTACCATCATTGGGTCTTTGTTAATGGAGGAGAGTTGCGGCTGAACATTTCCTTTTAACATGTTTGCGTCTTTATTACTGGAGAAGAGTTGCTGCTGAACATTGTCTTTTATCTTCATTGCGTCTTCAGTAACTGGAGAATAGTTGCTGCTGAACATTGTCTTTTATCATCATTGCGTCTTTATTAGCTGGAAAAGAGTTGTTGCTGAACATTGTATTTTATCTTCATTGCGTCTTCATTAACTGGAGAATAGTTGCTGCTGAACATTGTCTTTTATCATCATTGCGTCTTTATTTGCTGGAGAAGAGTTGTTGCTGAACATTGTTTTTGATCGTCATTGGGTCTTTTTTGCTGGAGAAGACTTTCTGCTCAACATTATCTTTTATCGTCATTGGGTCTTTATTATCTGGAGAAAAGATACTGCTGAACATTGTCTTTTATCGTCATTGGCTCTTTATAACTGGAGAAGAGTTGCTGCTGAACCTTGTTCTTCATCATCATTGGGTCTTTATTAACTGGGGAAGAGTTGCGCTACTGAAAATTGTTTTTTAGCGTCATTGAGTCTTTATTACTGGAGAAGGGTTGCTGCAGAACATTGTCTTTTATCATGTTTGCGTCTTTATTACAGGAGAAGAGTTGCTGCTGAACATTGTCTTATATCGTCATTGTGTCTTTATTATCTGGAGAAAAGTTGCTGCTGAACATTGTATTTTATCTTCATTGCGTCTTCATTAACTGGAGAATAGTTGATGCTGAACATTGTCTTTTATCATCATTGCGTCTTTATTAGCTGGAGAAGAGTTGTTGGTGAACATTGTTTTTTATCGTCATTGGGGCTTTTTTGCTGCAGAAGACTTTCTGCTCAACATTATCTTTTATCATCATTGGGTCTTTATTATCTGGAAAAAAGATACTACTGAACATTGTCTTTTATCGTCATTGGGTCTTTATAACTGGAGAAGAGTTGCTGCTGAACCTTGTTCTTCATCATCATTGGTTCTTTATTAACTGGGGAAGAGTTGCGGTACTGAAAATTGATTTTTAGCGTCATTGAGTCTTTATTACTGGAGAAGGGTTGCTGCAGAACATTGTCTTTTATCATGTTTGCGTCTTTCTTACTGGAGAAGAGTTGCTGCTGAACATTGTCTTTTATCTTCATTGCGTCTTCATTAACGGGAGAATAGTTGCTGCTGAACATTGTCTTTTATAATCATTGCGTCTTTATTAGCTGGAGAAGAGTTGTTGCTGAACATTGTTTTTTATCTCAAATTGGGTCTTTATTACTGGAGAAAAGCTGCTGCTGAACACTGTCTTTCATCATCCTTGGGTCTTTATTATCTGGAGAAAAGTTGCTGCGGAACATTTTCTTTTATCTTCATTGCGTCTTCATTAACTGGAGAATAGTTGCTGCTGAACATTGTTTTTTATCGTGATTGCGTCTTTATTAGCTGGAGATGAGTTGCTGCTGAACATTGTCTTTTATCGTCATTGGGTCTTCTTTACTGGTGAAGAGTTGCTGCTGAACATTGTTCTTTATCATCATTGGGTCTTTGCTACTAAAGAAGAGTTGCTACTGAACATTGTCCTTTATCATCATTGCATCTTTATTAACTGGAGAGGAGTTGCTGTTGAACATTGTCTTTTATCGTCTTTGGGTCTTTATTACTGGAGAGGAGTTGCTGCTGAACATTGTCTTTTATCATCATTGCGTCTTTATTATCTGGAGAAGAGTTGCTGCTGAACATTGTCTTTTATCATCATTTCCTCTTTATTAACTGGAGAGGAGTTGCTGCTGAACATTGTTTTTTATCATCATTGGGTCTTTGTTAATGGAGGAGAGTTGCGGCTGAACATTTTCTTTTATCTTCATTGCGTCTTCATTAACTGGAGAATAGTTGCTGCTGAACATTGTCTTTTATCATCATTGCGTCTTTATTAGCTGGAGAAGAGTTGTTGCTGAACATTGTTTTTTATCGTCATTGGGTCTTTTTTGCTGGAGAAGACTTTCTGCTCAACATTATCTTTTATCGTCATTGGGTCTTTATTATCTGGAGAAAAGATACTGCTGAACATTGTCTTTTATCGTCATTGGGTCTTTATAACTGGAGAAGAGTTGCTGCTGAACCTTGTTCTTCATCATCATTGGGTCTTTATTAACTGGGGAAGGGTTGCGCTACTGAAAATTGATTTTTAGCTTCATTGAGTCTTTATTACTGGAGAAGGGTTGCTGCAGAACATTGTCTTTTATCATGTTTGCGTCTTTCTTACTGGAGAAGAGTTGCTGCTGAACATTGTCTTTTATCTTCATTGCGTCTTCATTAACTGGAGAATAGTTGCTGCTGAACATTGTCTTTTATCATCATTGCGTCTTTATCAGCTGGAGAAGAGTTGTTGCTGAACATTGTTTTTTATCGTAAATTGGGTCTTTATTACTGGAGAAAAGCTGCTGCTGAACACTGTCTTTCATCATCCTTGGGTCTTTATTATCTGGAGAAAAGTTGCTGCGGAACATTGTCTTTTATCATCATTGCGTCTTTATTAACTGGAGAAGAGTTGCTGCTGAACATTGTTTTTTATCGTCATTGCGTCGTTATTAGCTGGAGATGAGTTGCTGCTGAACATTGTCTTTTATCGTCATTGGGTCTTCTTTACTGGTGAAGAGTTGCTGCTGAACATTGTCTTTTATCTTCATTGCGTCTTCATTAACTGGAGAATAGTTGCTGCTGAACATTGTTTTTTATCGTCATTGCGTCTTTATTAACTGGAAGGAGTTGCTGTTGAACATTGTCTTCTATCATAATTGCGTCTTGATTAACTGGAGAAGAGGTGCTCCTGAACATTGTTCTTTATCATCATTGGGTCTTTGCTACTAAAGAAGAGTTGCTACTGAACATTGTCCTTTATCATCATTGCATCTTTATTAACTGGAGAGGAGTTGCTGTTGAACATTGTCTTTTATCGTCTTTGGGTCTTTATTACTGGAGAGGAGTTGCTGCTGAACATTGTCTTTTATCATCATTGCGTCTTTATTATCTGGAGAAGAGTTGCTGCTGAACATTGTCTTTTATCATCATTTCCTCTTTATTAACTGGAGAGGAGTTGCTGCTGAACATTGTTTTTTATCATCATTGGGTCTTTGTTAATGGAGGAGAGTTGCGGCTGAACATTTTCTTTTATCTTCATTGCGTCTTCATTAACTGGAGAATAGTTGCTGCTGAACATTGTCTTTTATCATCATTGCGTCTTTATTAGCTGGAGAAGAGTTGTTGCTGAACATTGTTTTTTATCGTCATTGGGTCTTTTTTGCTGGAGAAGACTTTCTGCTCAACATTATCTTTTATCGTCATTGGGTCTTTATTATCTGGAAAAAAGATACTACTGAACATTGTCTTTTATCGTCATTGGGTCTTTATAACTGGAGAAGAGTTGCTGCTGAACCTTGTTCTTCATCATCATTAGGTCTTTATTAACTGGGGAAGAGTTGCGCTACTGAAAATTGATTTTTAGCGTCATTGAGTCTTTATTACTGGAGAAGGGTTGCTGCAGAACATTGTCTTTTATCATGTTTGCGTCTTTCTTACTGGAGAAGAGTTGCTGCTGAACATTGTCTTTTATCTTCATTGCGTCTTCATTAACTGGAGAATAGTTGCTGCTGAACATTGTCTTTTATCATCATTGCGTCTTTATTAGCTGGAGAAGAGTTGTTGCTGAACATTGTTTTTTATCGTAAATTGGGTCTTTATTACTGGAGAAAAGCTGCTGCTGAACACTGTCTTTCATCATCCTTGGGTCTTTATTATCTGGAGAAAAGTTGCTGCGGAACATTGTCTTTTATCATCATTGCGTCTTTATTAACTGGAGAAGAGTTGCTGCTGAACATTGTTTTTTATCGTAATTGCGTCGTTATTAGCTGGAGATGAGTTGCTGCTGAACATTGTCTTTTATCGTCATTGGGTCTTCTTTACTGGTGAAGAGTTGCTGCTGAACATTGTCTTTTATCTTCATTGCGTCTTCATTAACTGGAGAATAGTTGCTGCTGAACATTGTTTTTTATCGTCATTGCGTCTTTATTAACTGGAAGGAGTTGCTGTTGAACATTGTCTTCTATCATAATTGCGTCTTGATTAACTGGAGAAGAGGTGCTCCTGAACATTGTTCTTTATCATCATTGGGTCTTTGCTACTAAAGAAGAGTTGCTACTGAACATTGTCCTTTATCATCATTGCATCTTTATTAACTGGAGAGGAGTTGCTGTTGAACATTGTCTTTTATCGTCTTTGGGTCTTTATTACTGGAGAGGAGTTGCTGCTGAACATTGTCTTTTATCATCATTGCGTCTTTATTATCTGGAGAAGAGTTGCTGCTGAACATTGTCTTTTATCATCATTTCCTCTTTATTAACTGGAGAGGAGTTGCTGCTGAACATTATTTTTTATCATCATTGGGTCTTTGTTAACTGGAGAATAGTTGCTGCTGAACATTGTCTTTTATCATCATTGCGTCTTTATTAGCTGGAGAAGAGTTGTTGCTGAGCATTGTTTTTTATCGTCATTGGGTCTTTTTTGCTGGAGAAGACTTTCTGCTCAACATTATCTTTTATCGTCATTGGGTCTTTATTATCTGGAGAAAAGATACTGCTGAACATTGTCTTTTATCGTCATTGGGTCTTTATAACTGGAGAAGAGTTGCTGCTGAACCTTGTCTTTTATCTTCATTGCGTCTTCATTAACTGGAGAATAGTTGCTGCTGAACATTGTCTTTTATCATCATTTCCTCTTTATTAACTGGAGAGGAGTTGCTGCTGAACATTGTGTTTTATCATCATTGGGTCGTTATTATCTGGAGAACAGTTGCTGCGGAACATTGTCTATTATCATCATTGCGTCTTTAATAACTGGAGAATAGTTGCTGCTGAGCATTGTTTTTTATAATCACTGCGTCTTTATTATCTGGAGAAGAGTTGCTGCTCAACATTATTTTTTAGCGTCATTGAATCTTTAATACTAGAAAGGGTTGCTGCTGAACATTTTCTTTTATCGTCATTGAGTCCTTATTACTCTAGAAGAGTTCCTGCAGAACATTGTCTTTTATCATCATTGCGTCTTTATTATCTGGAGAATAGTTACTGCTCAACATTGTCTTTTATCGTCATTGGGTCTTTATTAGCTGGAGAAGAGTTGTTGCTGAACACTGTCCTTTATAATCATTGCGTTTTTATTAACTGGAAAGGAGTTGCGGCTGAACATTGTTTTTTATCGTCATTGCGTCGTTATTAACTGGAAAAGAGTTGCTGCTAAACATTGTCTTTCATCGTCATTGGGTCTTTATTACGGGAGAAAAGCTGCTGCTGAACATTGTCTTTCATCATCCTTGGGTCTTTATTATTTGGAGAAAAGTTGCTGCTGAACATTGTATTTTACCATCATTGGGTCTTTGTTAATGGAGGAGAGTTGCGGCTGAACATTTTCTTTTATCATGTTTGCGTCCTTATTACTGGCGAAGAGTTGTTGTTGAACATTGTCTTTTATCTTCATTGCGTCTTCATTAACTGGAGAATAGTTGCTACTGAATATTGTCTTTTATCATCATTGCGTCTTTATTAGCTGGAGAAGAGTTGTTGCTGAACATTGTATTTTATCTTCATTGCGTCTTCATTAACTGGAGAATAGTTGCTGCTGAACATTGTCTTTTATCATCATTGCGTCTTTATTAGCTGGAGAAGAGTTGTTGCTGAACATTGTTTTTTATCGTCATTGGGTCTTTTTTGCTGGAGAAGACTTTCTGCTCAACATTATATTTTATCGTCATTGGGTCTTTATTATCTGGAGAAAAGATACTGCTGAACATTGTCTTTTATCGTCATTGGGTCTTTATAACTGGAGAAGAGATGCTGCTGAACCTTGTTCTTCATCATCATTGGGTCTTTATTAACTGGGGAAGAGTTGCTGCTGAACATTGTTTTTTATCGTCATTTCGTCGTTATTAGCTGGAGATGAGTTGCAGCTGAACATTGTCTTTTATCGTCATTGGGTCTTTTTTACTGGTGAAGAGTTGCTGCTGAACATTGTCTTTTATCTTCATTGCGTCTTCATTAACTGGAGAATAGTTGCTGCTGAACATTGTCTTTTATCATCATTGCGTCTTTATTACGGGAGAAAAGCTGCTGCTGAACATTGTCTTTCATCATCCTTGGGTCTTTATTATTTGGAGAAAAGTTGCTGCTGAACATTGTATTTTACCATCATTGGGTCTTTGTTAATGGAGGAGAGTTGCGGCTGAACATTTTCTTTTATCATGTTTGCGTCCTTATTACTGGCGAAGAGTTGTTGTTGAACATTGTCTTTTATCTTCATTGCGTCTTCATTAACTGGAGAATAGTTGCTACTGAATATTGTCTTTTATCATCATTGCGTCTTTATTAGCTGGAGAGGAGTTGTTGCTGAACATTGTATTTTATCTTCATTGCGTCTTCATTAACTGGAGAATAGTTGCTGCTGAACATTGTCTTTTATCATCATTGCGTCTTTATTAGCTGGTGAAGAGTTGCTGCTGAACATTGTCTTTGATCATCATTGCGTCTTTATTAGCTGGAGAAGAGTTGTTGCTGAACATTGTTTTTTATCGTCATTGGGTCTTTTTTGCTGCAGAAAACTTTCTGCTCAACATTATCTTTTATCGTCATTGGGTCTTTATTATCTGGAGAAAAGATATTGCTGAACATTGTCTTTTATCATCATTGCGTCTTTATTAACTGGAGAAGAGTTGCTGCTGAACATTGTTTTTAATCGTCATTTCGTCGTTATTAGCTGGAGATGAGTTGCAGCTGAACATTGTCTTTTATCGTCATTGGGTCTTTTTTACTGGTGAAGAGTTGCTGCTGAACATTGTCTTTTATCTTCATTGCGTCTTCATTAACTGGAGAATAGTTGCTGCTGAACATTGTCTTTTATCATCATTGCGTCTTTATTAACTGGAAGGAGTTGCTGTTGAACATTGTCTTCTATCATAATTGCGCTTGATTAACTGGAGAAGATGTGCTCCTGAACATTGTTCTTTATCATCATTGGGTCTTTGCTACTAAAGAAGAGTTGCTACTGTAATGTTATGATTGCGTCAGTATAAATTGTATCATGTCTGTGTTAATATATTCGAAGTAGAATCATGTTCGTGTTAGTTATATTGTTTTCCTGTGATGTACTTGTGACCGTGCCGTTTGTCTATGTTATATCCGTTGTTGCTGTCACTCTTGATTGATGTGTCATATTATGATTATTTTAACTTATGCGAATTTATAATAGTATTTTAGTTTAATGATTGATCTCGAGCAAGCAACATCTTGTGTTCTCTTGAGTTATACCTGCTTTACCCAGCCACGCTACAAATTGGTGACAGGAGCACAGGTATGGCTTCAAGCATTTTACCAACTCCTTTTACATCTGGGGATTTTGATGTCTGGATTCGTCAATTTCAGCGATGTGCTGCCGCTAAAAAATGGAATACCGAAGCGCAACTCCTAAAGCTTCCAGCCTTTCTTGATGGTCCGGCCGCCACATATTATGAAACCCTCTCAGATGGGGCTAAAACATCTCTGGACAGCTTGGTCGCCAGCCTGCACAAGTGTTTTTGCCCTCCAACTGACCGTGAGCGGTATTATCGAGAGTTTGAAGACCATCGCCTTCGCCCCGCCGAAGATCCCACACTCTTCCTTTGGCGCCTGAAAGAATCACTCCGGAACGCTGAACCGGATTTATCTGGACCGGCTTTTGATGCCTTGCTACGCCGGCAGTTCTTTAAAGGTTTGCCAGAAGAGCTACAATTGAAGTTGTTGGAATCTGATCCTACGCCAACCTTGGCCACAATGACGTCATTTGCTCAGCGGTTTCGTTCACTCCAACGGTTGCCCAAAAGCCCTGCCACTGCGTGTGCCGCTGTTGCCACCAGCCCCTTGGCCATGGAGGATAAACCTCTGTACCAGCAACAACAACCACAACATCAACAACAACAACAATTACAGCTGGATAATGTTACTGGCCTACTGAGCAAGCTCGCTGAAGGACAAGCTAGTTTGATCGCTGCAATTTCATCATCAGCTGCTCGTCAACCATCGTCTGTCATGCCTCCTCGTCGTCCTGGTTCTTCTGTTCGCTGTTTCTTCTGTGGTCAACCTGGTCATATTGTCCGGAATTGCGACAAACGTCAGAGAGCGCAGAAATGTACCCTTTGCAATGGCTGGGGCCATCATCCACAGAACTGTGCGAATAACTTTGGTTTATCTCAGCCAAATTCTGATCTACGTCAACAACCAGATCGTAAGTTTCCTTTAAACTTTCAGGGGATGCCTCACTATTAGGTTGGAGTGATCAGCATCCCACTACTTTTGCTTTTGGAACTACTTCTGTTGCTCCACGTGCCCTAGTTCCTTGCCAACCCCTTGTTTCTTGTAATTTTACTGGTGTACAGTTATCAGCTCTTGTTGACACAGGGTCAATGCAATCTATTTTGAGTTTTGATGCATTCCAACGCATTTTTCAGAGCTGTACACATCAAAACATTGTCCCACCGTTACTTGGAAGTAGTTCCAACACTTGTTTATCTATTACTGGACAACCGTTGCAACCTGCTGGTGCAGCGGTCTTCCAGTTCTCATTTCCTGGTTGTGATTTTGCATTTAAGTTTAAATTTCTTGTATGTAATAATATGCTACAACCCTTCCAATGCATTCTGGGATGGGATTTTATTGTTGCCTTTCAATTACACTTGGCTTATTCTGGGGATTCCTATTTCTTAAATGGGCCACATGGCAGTACTCCCTTGATACCTTGGGCCCCACCTTCTGGTTCACCTTCCTCTAATTGTTCGATCCTGTCCAGTCCTCCTCCGGTAGGTCCGCCTTCTGGCTTTGCCCAGTCGTCCAGCCAAGGGCCAGTCACCCTCACTCTTGTTGATAGTTTTTCCATCCCTGGTCGTAGTGAGTGTATTTTACAAGCTAAGTTATCTCGAGGGTATTCTGAACAGTTAGGTATGGTGTGTAGTTTAGATGATTCTCCCCTTATCATTGCATCAACCTTGAATCAATCCAGCCATAGTAAGGTCTTTGTACGTGTTTTGAACTCCTCGGAGTCTCCAGTCGAATTACATTCTGGTCAGAAGGTTGCCAAATTTCTTCCAGTTGTTGCATCTCTTCCAGCTAGACTGAGATCATCTGTTGATAATATTTGTGCTAGTGTTGTTTGCCAGCCAAGCATGGACCCTTGCACATTGCAAGAATTAGAGACAGCTGTTAGCTCTAGTTTATCTAGCCATGATCGTAATCAGCTGTTCCAGACTTTGCTTGAATATCCAGATGTGTTTAACAATGGCTTAGGCCACACTACCGTGATTTCTCATAAGATAAACACAGGTGATTCCCCTCCGATCCGCCAACACCCTCGACGCCTCCCCTATCACTACAGAGGTGAGGTTGACAAGCAAGTTCATGATATGCTTACCCAAGGTGTTATCAAACCGAGCACAAGCCCCTGGTCTTCTCCTATTGTCCTTGTCAAGAAAAAGGATGGGTCTTATCGATTTTGTATTGATTATCGGAAATTAAATTTAGTAACTAAGCATGATGCTATTCCCTTGCCTCGAATTGATGACTTACTGGACGCCTTAAATGGGTATAACATCTTTAGTACCTTGGACCTTCGCAGTGGATATTGGCAAGTCAGTGTAGACCCAGAAGATAGGGAGAAAACAGCTTTCATGACACCTACTGGTCTATATGAATTTTTACGCATGCCATATGGTCTATCCACTGCCCCGGCTACCTTTTCACGGGCCATAAGTGTTGTTCTGTCTGGTCTCGCCTACGAAACTTGCTTGTGCTATTTTGATGATGTAATTGTTTTTTCCAAAGATATCAACCAGCATTGTGATCGTTTGAAATCTGTTTTGCAACGTTTTCGAGAGCAAAATCTCCGTGTTAAAGCTTCCAAGTGTTCATTTGGCTCACACGAGGTTGCTTATTTAGGGCATACTATTTCGAAAGACGGCATCCATACTGACCCCAAAAAGGTTAAGGCAATTCAAGACATCCCAGCCCCTTCTACCCTGGAGGAGCTACGATCCTTTCTGGGACTTGCAGGCTACTACAGGCGGTTTATACCGGAATTTGCCACCATTGCCTCTCCCCTAATGGCCCTCACTAAAAAAGCTACTCGATTTTTATGGACAGATATTACCCAAAAAGCATTTGAATACCTCAAAACCTGCCTCTGCTCAGCACCTATTTTAGCCTACCCTTGCTTGAACAAAACCTTTATCTTACAAACTGACGCATCAGATGTTGGGCTTGGTGCTGTCTTAACCCAGCTTGATGACTCAGGCCATGAAAGGGTCATATCATATGCCAGTCGAACTCTCACAAGCCGAGAACAAAATTACACGGCAATGGAGAAAGAAGCATTGGCTGTTGTGTTTGCAACTGAACATTTTCGTGTATATCTTTTGGGCCGTCAGTTTCAACTCGTTACTGATAATAGAGCTTTGAAGTGGCTACATTCTATCCAAGCTAAAGGTAGAATCGCTAGATGGATTATGACCCTCCAAGAATTTGATTTTGTTGTTTCACACCGTCCCGGGGCCTCAAACCAAAATGCAGACGCTCTCTCTCGCTTAAATCATAGATGTCCCCCTTCTCTCTCTGAACCACCCAGCCATTCCACGAACACCCCTGTCAACTGCTTTGTTGGTCTTATCCCAGACACAGATTTGTACACAGCTCAACACCAAGACCCCAATATTTTGAAGGTCATTGAAATGAAAGAACAGGGCTTCCCTCGTCCCCCATCATTTGTGTGGTCGAAACATCAACACTTGTCGTCATATTGGTCCTGTTGGGACCAACTTTTTGTGGATCGTGGCTTATTAATGAAATCAATAGACCCTGATAGCTCTTTTCCCAATAATGTTGTTGTTGTGCCCCAAAACTTAGTAAATGGTGTCCTCCATAGTCTACACAGTGGCCCTTCTGGGGGTCACATGGGTATTACGCGCACTATCTGCAGAGCTAAAGAGCGGTTCTTTTGGCCTCAAATGCATGCATCAATTAAATCGTTTATTCAAAGCTGTCCTGAATGTAGCCAAATTAAGCAGAATCCACACAACACCAAGGCCCCTTTACAACCAATTCAGATTAGCGAGCCATTTGTTTTTTGGGCTATGGACTATATGGGGCCTATTAAGGAAACATCGCGCGGCAACAAACACATACTTGTGCTCATGGACCACTTCACCAAATGGTGTGAAGCATTCCCTACTCCAGATCAGAAAGCGTCGACTGTAGCTAACATTCTTGTGTCTCATGTTTTTTCTCGTTTTGGCCCACCTACAG
This sequence comes from Sanderia malayensis, assembly GCA_013076295.1. Classification (NCBI taxonomy): domain Eukaryota; kingdom Metazoa; phylum Cnidaria; class Scyphozoa; order Semaeostomeae; family Pelagiidae; genus Sanderia; species Sanderia malayensis. Next base: position 75,803 of record RQOL01000654.1, on the reverse strand, counting down.
TTCTCCATTCCGACCAGGGTCGCAATTTTGATAGCACACTAATGCATGAAATATATGGTTTGATGGGCATAAAAAAGACCCGTACCACTGCCTACCATCCTCAATGTGATGGACTGGTAGAGAGACAAAATCGTACCCTTCAAAGTATCATATCTAGCTTTGTGTCAGAACATAATGTCGATTGGGATGATTGGCTAGCCCAAGCAGTCTTCGCATATAACACAAGTGTTCACGAGTCAACAGGTATTTCTCCCTATGAGATGGTATTTGGACGCCCAGCTCGAATGCCTATCGAAGTTGAGTTGGGTGTTCCCCTACGAAATCCTACCAGCCAGTCAAATTATAGTCAGTCATTGAGGAAAGCTCTTAGCCACTCGAATCAGCTTGCACAGCGTAATTTAGCCAATGCTAGAGCTAAACAAGCTTCCCAGTACGACAACAAGAGTAAGAGAAACTGGCAGCCCTTTGAGTCAGGACAGACGGTCTGGCTTTGGCGCCCCAAGCATTGGAAATTCGGTAAACGATGGACTGGCCCTTACAGAATACAGTCAAGAGATGGGGTTAATTACCGGTTAACATCGTCCACGGGGAAGTCTCTTGTTGCGCATCATAATCTCTTGAAGCCTTGTGTCTTACCCTTAAGTCCAGGTATCCCAGTCCATCCAGGGCCAGAAACCCCAGGCATTACCCTTTCTGAAACTGTAGAGACCGAGGTCGATCCAGAAGCTGGGAACCAAAGGGACATTGGAGGTGGTGCTGCCAGGCCCAACAGACCCCCTTTTCTCCGACAGGTCGTTAATCCCCCCATTCGCTTTGGAAATGTTGTGGCACATTAATGCATACATACTTTGTCCGTTTTTCAAATTGTAAGGGAGGGGAAGATGTAATGTTATGATTGCGTCAGTATAAATTGTATCATGTCTGTGTTAATATATTAGAAGTAGAATCATGTTCGTGTTAGTTATATTGTTTTCCTGTGATGTACTTGTGACCGTGCCGTTTGTCTATGTTATATCCGTTGTTGCTGTCACTCTTGATTGATGTGTCATATTATGATTGTTTTAACTTATGCGAATTTATAATAGTATTTTAGTTTAATGATTGATCTCGAGCAAGCAACATCTTGTGTTCTCTTGAGTTATACCTGCTTTACCCAGCCACGCTACACTACTGAACATTGTCCTTTATCATCATTGCATCTTTATTAACTGGAGAGGAGTTGCTGTTGAACATTGTCTTTTATCGTCTTTGGGTCTTTATTACTGGAGAGGAGTTGCTGCTGAACATTGTCTTTTATCATCATTGCGTCTTTATTATCTGGAGAAGAGTTGCTGCTGAACATTGTCTTTTATCTTCATTTCCTCTTTATTAACTGGAGAGGAGTTGCTGCTGAACATTGTTTTTTATCATCATTGGGTCGTTATTATCTGGAGAACAGTTGCTGCGGAACATTGTCTATTATCATCATTGCGTCTTTATTAACTGGAGAATAGTTGCTGCTGAGCATTGTTTTTTATAATCATTGCGTCTTTATTATCTGGAGAATAGTTGCTGCTGAACATTGTTTTTTATCATCATTGGGTCTTTTTTATCTGGAGAAGAGTTGCTGCTGAACATTGTCTTTGATCATCATTGGGTCTTTTTCAACTGGAGAAGAGTTGCTGCTGAACAATGTCTTCTATCATCATTGCGTCCTGATTAACTAAAAAAGAGTTGCTCCTGAACATTGTTTTTTATCATCATTGGGTGGTTATTATCTAAAGAACAGTTGCCGCGGAACATTGTTTTTTATCGTCAATGCGTCGTTATTAACTGGAGAAGAATTGCGGCTAAACATTGTCTTTTATCATCATTGCGTCTTCATTATCTGGAAAATAGTTACTGCTGAACATTGTCTTTTATCGTCATTGTGCCTTTACTACTGGAAAAGTGTTGCTGCTGAACATTGTCTCTTATCGTCATTGAGTCCTTATTACTCTAGAAGAGTTCCTGCAGAACATTGTCTTTTATCATCATTGCGTCTTTATTATCTGGAGAATAGTTACTACTCAACATTGTCTTTTATCGTCATTGCGTCTTTATTAGCTGGAGAAGAGTTGTTGCTGAACACTGTCCTTTATAATCATTGCGTTTTTATTAACTGGAAAGGAGTTGCGGCTGAACATTGTTTTTTATCATCATTGCGTCTTTATTAGCTAGAGAAGAGTTGTTGCTGAACATTGTCTTTTATCGTCATTGGTTCTTTATAACTGGAGAGGAGTTGCTGCTGAACCTTGTTCTTCATCATCATTGGGTCTTTATTAACTGGGGAAGAGTTGCGCTACTGAAAATTGTCTTTTATCTTTATTGCGTCTTCATTAACTGGAGAATAGTTGCTGCTGAACATTGTCTTTTATCATCATTGCGTCTTTATTAGCTGGAGAAGAGTTGTTGCTGAACACTGTCCTTTATAATCATTGGGTTTTTATTAACTGGAAAGGAGTTGCGGCTGACCATTGTTTTTTATCGTCATTGCGTCGTTATTAACTGGAAAAGAGTTGCTGCTAAACATTGTCTTTCATCGTCATTGGGTCTTTATTACGGGTGAAAAGGTGCTGCTGAACATTGTCTTTCATCATCCTTGGGTCTTTATTATTAGGAGAAAAGTTGCTGCTGAACATTGTATTTTACCATCATTGGGTCTTTGTTAATGGAGGAGAATTGCGGCTGAACATTTTCTTTTATCATGTTTGCGTCTTTATTACTAGAGAAGAGTTGCTGCTGAACATTGTCTTTTATCTTCATTGCGTCTTCATTAACTGGAGAATAGTTGCTGCTGAACATTGTCTTTTATCATCATTGCGTCTTTATTAGCTGGAGAAGAGTTGTTGCTGAACATTGTTTTTTATCGTCATTGGGTCTTTTTTGCTGGAGAAGACTTTCTGCTCAACATTATCTTTTATCGTCATTGGGTCTTTATTATCTGGAGAAAAGATACTGCTGAACATTGTCTTTTATCGTCATTGGGACTTTATAACTGGAGAAGAGTTGCTGCTGAACCTTGTTCTTCATCATCATTGGGTCTTTATTAACTGGGGAAGAGTTGCACTACTGAAAATTGTTTTTTAGCGTCATTGAGTGTTTATTACTGGAGAAGGGTTGCACCAGAACATTGTCTTTTATCATGTTTGCGTCTTTATTACTGGAGAAGAATTGCTGCTGAACATTGTCTTTTATCTTCATTGCGTCTTGATTAACTGGAGAATAGTTGCTGCTGAACATTGTCTTTTATCATCATTGCGTCTTTATTAGCTGGAGAAGAGTTGTTGCTGAACATTGTTTTTTATCGTCATTGGGTCTTTTTTGCTGCAGAAGACTTTCTGCTCAAAATTATCTTTTATCGTCATTGGGTCTTTATTATCTGGAGAAAAGATACTGCTGAACATTGTCTTTTATCGTCATTGGGTCTTTATAACTGGAGAAGAGTTGCTGCTGAACCTTGTCTTATATCGTCATTGTGTCTTTATTATCTGGAAAAAAGTTGCTGCTGAACATTGTATTTTATCTTCATTGCGTCTTCATTAACTGGAGAATAGTTGCTGCTGAACATTGTCTTTTATCATCATTGCGTCTTTATTAGCTGGAGAAGAGTTGTTGCTGAACATTGTTTTTTATCGTCCATGGGTCTTTTTTGCTGCAGAAGACTTTCTGCTCAACATTATCTTTTATCGTCATTGGGTCTTTATTATCTGGAGAAAAGATACTGCTGAACATTGTCTGTTATCGTCATTGGGTCTTTATAACTGGAGAAGAGTTGCTGCTGAACCTTGTTCTTCATCATCATTGGGTCTTTATTAACTGGGGAAGAGTTGCGCTACTGAAAATTGTTTTTTAGCGTCATTGAGTCTTTATTACTGGAGAAGGGTTGCTACAGAACATTGTCTTTTATCATGTTTGCGTCTTTATTACTGGAGAAGAGTTGCTGCTGAACATTGTCTTTTATCTTCATTGCGTCTTCATTAACTGGAGAATAGTTGCTGCTGAACATTGTCTTTTATCATCATTGCGTCTTTATTAGCTGGAGAAGAGTTGTTGCTGAACATTGTTTTTTATCGTCATTGGGTCTTTTTTGCTGGAGAAGACATTCTGCTCAACATTGTTTTTTATCGTAAATTGGGTCTTTATTACTGGAGAAAAGCTGCTGCTGAACACTGTCTTTCATCATCCTTGGGTCTTTATTATCTGGAGAAAAGTTGCTGCTGAACATTGTCTTTTATCATCATTGCGTCTTTATTAACTGGAGAAGAGTTGCTGCTGAACATTGTTTTTTATCGTCATTGCGTCGTTATTAGCTGGAGATGAGTTGCTGCTGAACATTGTCTGTTATCATCATTGCGTCTTCATTATCTGGAAAATAGTTACTGCTGAACATTGTCTTTTATCGTCATTGTGCCTTTACTACTGGAAAAGTGTTGCTGCTGAACATTGTCTCTTATCGTCATTGAGTCCTTATTACTCTAGAAGAGTTCCTGCAGAACATTGTCTTTTATCATCATTGCGTCTTTATTATCTGGAGAATAGTTACTGCTCAACATTGTCTTTTATCGTCATTGCGTCTTTATTAGCTGGAGAAGAGTTGTTGCTGAACACTGTCCTTTATAATCATTGCGTTTTTATTAACTGGAAAGGAGCTGCGGCTGAACATTGTTTTTTATCATCATTGCGTCTTTATTAGCTAGAGAAGAGTTCTTGCTGAACATTGTCTTTTATCGTCATTGGTTCTTTATAACTGGAGAGGAGTTGCTGCTGAACCTTGTTCTTCATCATCATTGGGTCTTATTAACTGGGAAGAGTTGCGCTACTGAAAATTGTCTTTTATTTTCATTGCGTCTTCATTAACTGGAGAATAGTTGCTGCTGAACATTGTCTTTTATCATCATTGCGTCTTTATTAGCTGGAGAAGAGTTGTTGCTGAACACTGTCCTTTATAATCATTGGGTTTTTATTAACTGGAAAGGAGTTGCGGCTGACCATTGTTTTTTATCGTCATTGCGTCGTTATTAACTGGAAAAGAGTTGCTGCTAAACATTGTCTTTCATCGTCATTGGGTCTTTATTACGGGTGAAAAGGTGCTGCTGAACATTGTCTTTCATAATCCTTGGGTCTTTATTATTAGGAGAAAAGTTGCTGCTGAACATTGTATTTTACCATCATTGGGTCTTTGTTAATGGAGGAGAATTGCGGCTGAACATTTTCTTTTATCATGTTTGCGTCTTTATTACTGGAGAAGAGTTGCTGCTGAACATTGTCTTTTATCTTCATTGCGTCTTCATTAACTGGAGAATAGTTGCTGCTGAACATTGTCTTTTATCATCATTGCGTCTTTATTAGCTGGAGAAGAGTTGTTGCTGAACATTGTTTTTTATCGTCATTGGGACTTTATAACTGGAGAAGAGTTGCTGCTGAACCTTGTTCTTCATCATCATTGGGTCTTTATTAACTGGGGAAGAGTTGCGCTACTGAAAATTGTTTTTTAGCGTCATTGAGTCTTTATTACTGGAGAAGGGTTGCACCAGAACATTGTCTTTTATCATGTTTGCGTCTTTATTACTGGAGAAGAGTTGCTGCTGAACATTGTCTTTTATCTTCATTGCGTCTTGATTAACTGGAGAATAGTTGCTGCTGAACATTGTCTTTTATCATCATTGCGTCTTTATTAGCTGGAGAAGAGTTGTTGCTGAACATTGTTTTTTATCGTCATTGGGTCTTTTTTGCTGGAGAAGACTTTCTGCTCAACATTATCTTTTATCGTCATTGGGTATTTATTATCTGGAGAAAAGTTACTGCTGAACATTGTCTTTTATCGTCATTGGGTATTTATAACTGGAGAAGAGTTGCTGCTGAACCTTGTTCTTCATCATCATTGGGTCTTTATTAACTGGGGAAGAGTTGCGCTACTGAAAATTGTTTTTTAGCGTCATTGAGTCTTTATTACTGGAGAAGGGTTGCTGCAGAACATTGTCTTTTATCATGTTTGCGTCTTTATTACTGGAGAAGAGTTGCTGCTGAACATTGTCTTTTATCTTCATTGCGTCTTCATTAACTGGCGAATAGTTGCTGCTGAACATTGTCTTTATCATCCTTGGGTCTTTATTATCTGGAGAAAAGTTGCTGCTGAACATTGTCTTTTATCATCATTGCGTCTTTATTAACTGGAGAAGAGTTGCTGCTGAACATTGTTTTTTATCGTCATTGCGTCGTTATTAGCTGGAGATGAGTTGCTGCTGAACATTGTCTTTTATCGTCATTGGGTCTTTTTTACTGGTGAAGAGTTGCTGCTCAATATTGTGTTCTATCGTCATTGGGTTTTTATTAACTGGCAGGAGTTGCTGTTGAACATTGTCTTCTATCATAATTGTGTCTTGATTAACTGGAGAAGAGGTGCTCCTGAACATTGTTCTTTATCATCATTGGGTCTTTGCTACTGAAGAAGAGTTGCTACTGAACATTGTCCTTTATCATCATTGCATCTTTATTAACTGGAGAGGAGTTGCTGCTGAACTTTGTCTTTTATCGTCTTTGGGTCTTTGTTACTGGAGGAGAGTTGCTGCTGAACATTGTCTTTTATCATCATTGCCTCTTTATTAACTAAAAAAGAGTCGCTGCTGAATCGTGTTTTTCATCATCATTGGGTAATTATTAACGGGAGAGGAGTTGCTCCTGAACATTGTTCTTTATCACCATTGGGTCTTTATTATCTGGAGAGGAGTTCCTGCTGAACATTGTCTTTTATCACCCTTGGGTCTTTATTATCTGGAGAAAAGTTGCTGCTGAACATTGTTCTTTATCATCATTGGATCTTTATTAACTGGAGAGGAGTTGATGCTGAACATTGTTTTTTATCGTCTTTGGGTCTTTATTAACTGGAGAGGAGTTGCTGCTGAACATTGTCTTTTTTCATCATTGCGTCTTTATTATCTGGAGAAGAGTTGCTGCTGAACATTGTCTTTTATCATCATTTCCTCTTTATTAACTGGAGAGGAGTTGCTGCTGAACATTGTCTTTGATCATCATTTGGTCTTTTTTAACTGGAGAAGAGTTGCTGCTGAACAATGTCTTCTATCATCATTGCGTCCTGATTAACTAAAGTCGAGTTGCTCCTGAACATTGTTTTTTATCATCATTGGGTCGTTTTTATCTGGAGAACAGTTGCTGCTGAACATTGTATTTTATCTTCATTGCGTCTTCATTAACTGGAGAATAGTTGCTGCTGAACATTGTCTTTTATCATCATTGCGTCTTTATTAGCTGGAGAAGAGTTGTTGCTGAACATTGTTTTTTATCGTCATTGGGTCTTTTTTGCTGCAGAAGACTTTCTGCTCAACATTATCTTTTATCGTCATTGGGTCTTTATTATCTGGAGAAAAGATACTGCTGAACATTGTCTGTTATCGTCATTGGGTCTTTATAACTGGAGAAGAGTTGCTGCTGAACCTTGTTCTTCATCATCATTGGGTCTTTATTAACTGGGGAAGAGTTCCGCTACTGAAAATTGTTTTTTAGCGTCATTGAGTCTTTATTACTGGAGAAGGGTTGCTACAGAACATTGTCTTTTATCATGTTTGCGTCTTTATTACTGGAGAAGAGTTGCTGCTGAACATTGTCTTTTATCTTCATTGCGTTTTCATTAACTGGAGAATAGTTGCTGCTGAACATTGTCTTTTATCATCATTGCGTCTTTATTAGCTGGAGAAGAGTTGTTGCTGAACATTGTTTTTTATCGTCATTGGGTCTTTTTTGCTGGAGAAGACTTTCTGCTCAACATTGTTTTTTATCGTAAATTGGGTCTTTATTACTGGAGAAAAGCTGCTGCTGAACACTGTCTTTCATCATCCTTGGGTCTTTATTATCTGGAGAAAAGTTGCTGCTGAACATTGTCTTTTATCATCATTGCGTCTTTATTAACTGGAGAAGAGTTGCTGCTGAACATTGTTTTTTATCGTCATTGCGTCGTTATTAGCTGGAGATGAGTTGCTGCTGAACATTGTCTTTTATCATCATTGCGTCTTTATTAGCTGGAGAAGAGTTGTTGCTGAACATTGTTTTTTATCGTCATTGGGTCTTTTTTGCTGGAGAAGACTTTCTGCTCAACATTATCTTTTATCGTCATTGGGTCTTTTTGACTGGTGAAGAGTTGCTGTTGAACATTGTCTTCTATCATAATTGCGTCTTGATTAACTGGAGAAGAGGTGCTCCTGAACATTGTTCTTTATCATCATTGGGTCTTTGCTACTGAAGAAGAGTTGCTGTTGAACATTGTCTTCTATCATAATTGCGTCTTGATTAACTGGAGAAGAGGTGCTCCTGAACATTGTTCTTTATCATCATTGGGTCTTTGCTACTGAAGAAGAGTTGCTACTGAACATTGTCCTTTATCATCATTGCATCTTTATTAACTGGAGAGGAGTTACTGCTCAACATTGTCTTTTATCGTCATTGCGTCTTTATTAGCTGGAGAAGAGTTGTTGCTGAACACTGTCCTTTATAATCATTGCGTTTTTATTAACTGGAAAGGAGTTGCGGCTGAACATTGTTTTTTATCGTCATTGCGTCGTTATTAACTGGAAAAGAGTTGCTGCTAAACATTGTCTTTCATCATCATTGCGTCTTTATTAACTTGAGAAGAGTTACTGCTGAACATTGTTTTTTATCATCGTTGCGTCTTTATTAGCTAGAGAAGAGTTGTTGCTGAACATTGTCTTTTATCGTCATTGGTTCTTTATAACTGGAGAGGAGTTGCTGCTGAACCTTGTTCTTCATCATCATTGGGTCTTTATTATCAGGGGAAGAGTTGCGCTACTGGAAATTGTCTTTTATCTTCATTGCGTCTTCATTAACTGGAGAATAGTTGCTGGTGAAAATTGTCTTTTATCATCATTGCGTCTTTATTAGCTGGAGAAGAGTTGTTGCTGAACACTGTCCTTTATAATCATTGCGTTTTTATTACCTGGAAAGGAGTTGCGGCTGACCATTGTTTTTTATCGTCATCGCGTCGTTATTAACTGGAAAAGAGTTGCTGCTAAACATTGTCTTTCATCGTCATTGGGTCTTTATTACGGGAAAAAAGGTGCTGCTGAACATTGTCTTTCATCATCCTTGGGTCTTTATTATTAGGAGAAAAGTTGCTGCTGAACATTGTATTTTACCATCATTGGGTCTTTGTTAATGGAGGAGAGTTGCGGCTGAACATTTTCTTTTATCATGTTTGCGTCTTTATTACAGGAGAAGAGTTGCTGCTGAACATTGTCTTTTATCTTCATTGCGTCTTCATTAACTGGAGAATAGTTGCTGGTGAAAATTGTCTTTTATCATCATTGCGTCTTTATTAGCTGGAGAAGAGTTGTTGCTGAACACTGTCCTTTATAATCATTGCGTTTTTATTACCTGGAAAGGAGTTGCGGCTGACCATTGTTTTTTATCGTCATCGCGTCGTTATTAACGGGAAAAGAGTTGCTGCTAAACATTGTCTTTCATCGTCATTGGGTCTTTATTACGGGAAAAAAGGTGCTGCTGAACATTGTCTTTCATCATCCTTGGGTCTTTATTATTAGGAGAAAAGTTGCTGCTGAACATTGTATTTTACCATCATTGGGTCTTTGTTAATGGAGGAGAGTTGCGGCTGAACATTTTCTTTTATCATGTTTGCGTCTTTATTACTGGAGAAGAGTTGCTGCTGAACATTGTCTTTTATCTTCATTGCGTCTTCATTAACTGGAGAATAGTTGCTGCTGAACATTGTCTTTTATCATCATTGCGTCTTTATTAGCTGGAGAAGAGTTGTTGCTGAACATTGTTTTTTATCGTCATTGGGTCTTTTTTGCTGGAGAAGACTTTCTGCTCAACATTATCTTTTATCGTCATTGGGTCTTTATTATCTGGAGAAAAGATACTGCTGAACATTGTCTTTTATCGTCATTGGGTCTTTATAACTGGAGAAGAGTTGCTGCTGAACCTTGTTCTTCATCATCATTGGGTCTTTATTAACTGGGGAAGAGTTGCGCTACTGAAAATTGTTTTTTAGCGTCATTGAGTCTTTATTACTGGAGAAGGGTTGCACCAGAACATTGTCTTTTATCATGTTTGCGTCTTTATTACTGGAGAAGAGTTGCTGCTGAACATTGTCTTTTATCTTCATTGCGTCTTCATTAACTGGAGAATAGTTGCTGCTGAACATTGTCTTTTATCATCATTGCGTCTTTATTATCTGGAGAAAAGTTACTGCTGAACATTGTCTTTTATCGTCCTTGGGTATTTATAACTGGAGAAGAGTTGCTGCTGAACCTTGTTCTTCATCATCATTGGGTCTTTATTAACTGGGGAAGAGTTGCGCTACTGAAAATTGTTTTTTAGCGTCATTGAGTCTTTATTAACTGGGGAAGAGTTGCGCTACTGAAAATTGTTTTTTAGCGTCATTGAGTCTTTATTACTGGAGAAGGGTTGCTGCAGAACATTGTCTTTTATCATGTTTGCGTCTTTATTACTGGAGAAGAGTTGCTGCTGAACATTGTCTTTTATCTTCATTGCGTCTTCATTAACTGGAGAATAGTTGCTGCTGAACATTGTCTTTTATCATCCTTGGGTCTTTATTATCTGGAGAAAAGTTGCTGCTGAACATTGTCTTTTATCATCATTGCGTCTTTATTAACTGGAGAAGAGTTGCTGCTGAACATTGTTTTTTATCGTCACTGCGTTGTTATTAGCTCCAGATGAGTTGCTGCTAAACATTTTCTTTTATCGTCATTGGGTCTTTTTTACTGGTGAAGAGTTGCTGCTCAATATTGTGTTCTATCATAATTGCGTCTTGATTAACTGAAGAAGAGTTGCTGCTGAACATTGTCTTCTTTCATCATTGCGTCTTAATTAACTGGAGAGGAGTTGTTGCTGAGCATTGTCTTTTATCGTCTTTGGGTCTTTATTACTGGAGAGGAGTTGCTGCTGAACATTGTCTTGTATCATCATTGCGTCTTTATTATCTGGAGAAGAGTTGCTGCTGAACATTGTCTTGATCATCATTGGGTCTTTTTTCACTGGAGAGGAGTTGCTGCTGAACATTGTCTTCTATCATCATTGCGTCTTGATTAACTGCAGAAGAGTTGCTCCTGAACATTGTTTTTTATCATCATTGGGTCGTTATTATCTGGAGAACAGTTGCTGCGGAACATTGATTTTTATCGTCATTGCGTCGTTATTAACTGGAGAAGAGTTGCTGCTAAACATTGTCTTTTAACGTCATTGGGTCTTTATTACTGGAGAAGAGTTGCTGCTGAACATTGTCTTTTATCATCATTGCGTCTTCATTATCTGGAGAATAGTTACTGCTGAACATTATCTTTTATCGTCATTGTGCCTTTACTACAGGAAAAGTGTTGCTGCTGAGCATTGTCTTTTATTATCATTGCGTCTTTATTAGCTAGAGAAGAGTTGTTGCTGAACATTGTCTTTTATCGTCATTGGTTCTTTTTTGCTGGGAAAGAGTGGCTGCTCAACATTATCTTTTATCGTCATTGCCTCTTTATTAACTAAAAAAGAGTCGCTGCTGAACCTTGTTTTTCATCATCATTGGGTAATTATTAACTGGAGAGGAGTTGCTCCTGAACATTGTTCTTTATCACCATTGGGTCTCTATTATCTGGAGAGGAGTTCCTGGTGAACATTGTCTTTTATCACCCTTGGGTCTTTATTATCTGGAGAAAAGTTGCTGCTGAACATTGTTCTTTATCATCATTGGATCTTTATTAACTGGAGAGGAGTTGCTGCTGAACATTGTCTTTTATCGTCTTTGGGTCTTTATTAACTGGAGAAGGGTTGCTGTTGAACATTGTCTTCTATCATCATTGCGTCTTGATTAACTGGAGAAGAGGTTCTCCTGAACATTGTTCTTTATCATCATTGGGTCTTTATTATCTGGAGAATAGTTGCTGCTGAACATTGTTATTTATCGTCATTGCGTTGTTATTAGCTGCAGATGAGTTGTTGCTAAACATTTTCTTTGATCGTCATTGGGTCCTTTTTACTGGTGAAGAGTTGCTGCTCAATATTGTGTTCTATCATAATTGCGTCTTGATTAACTGAAAAAGAGTTGCTGCTAAACATTGTCTTCTTTCATCTGTGCGTCTTAATTAACTGGAGAGGAGTTGCTGCTGAGCATTGTCTTTTATCGTCTTTGGGTCTTTGTTACTGGAGGAGAGTTGCTGCTAAACATTGTCTTTTATCATGTTTCCGTCTTTATTACTGGAGAAGAGTTGGTGCTGAACATTGTCTTATATCGTCATTGGGTCTTTATTACTGGAGAGGAGTTGCTGCTGAACATTGTCTTTTATCATCATTGCGTCTTTATTATCTGGGAAGAGTTGCTGCGGAAAATTGTCTATTATCATCATTGCGTCTTTATTAACTGGAGAATAGTTGCTGCTGAGCATTGTTTTTATAATCACTGCGTCTTTATTATCTGGAGAATAGTTGCTGCTGAACATTGTTTTTTATCGTCATTGGGTCTTTTTTATCTGGAGAAGAGTTGCTGCTGAACATTGTCTATGATCATCATTGGGTCTTTTTTAACTGGAGAGGAGTTGCTGCTGAACATTGTCTTCTATCATCATTGCGTCTTGATTAACTGCAGAAGAGTTGCTCCTGAACATTGTTTTTTATCATCATTGGGTCGTTATTATCTGGAGAACAGTTGCTGGGGAACATTGTTTTTTATCGTCATTGCGTCGTTATTAACTGGAGAAGAGTTGCTGCTAAACATTGTCTTTTAACGTCATTGGGTCTTTATTACTGGAGAAGAGTTGCTGCTGAACATTGTCTTTTATCGTCATTGCGTCGTTATTAACTGGAGAAGAGTTGCTGCTAAACATTGTCTTTTAACGTCATTGGGTCTTTGTTACTGGAGAAGAGTTGCTGCTGAACATTGTTTTTTATCATCATTGGGTCTTTTTTATCTGGAGAGGAGTTGCTGGGGAACATTGTTTTTTATCGTCAGTGCGTCGTTATTAACTGGAGAAGAGTTGCTGCTAAACGTTGTTTTTTATCATCATTGGGTCGTTATTATCTGGAGAACAGTTGCTGCTGAACATTGTCTTTTATCATCATTGCGTCTTCATTATCTGGAGAATAGTTACTGCTGAACATTGTCTTTTAACGTCGTTGGGTCTTTATTACTGGAGGAGAGTTGCTCCTGAACATTGTTTTTTATCATCATTGAGTCGTTATTATCTGGAGAACAGTTGCTGCGGAACATTGATTTTTATCGTCATTGCGTCGTTATTAACTGGAGAAGAGTTGCTGCTGAACATTGTCTTCTTTCATCATTGCGTCTTAATTAACTGGAGAGGAGTTGCTGCTGAGCATTGTCTTTTATCGTCTTTGGGTCTTTGTTACTGGAGGAGAGTTGCTGCTAAACATTGTCTTTTATCATGTTTCCGTCTTTATTACTGGAGAAGAGTTGGTGCTGAACATTGTCTTATATCGTCATTGGGTCTTTATTACTGGAGAGGAGTTGCTGCTGAACATTGTCTTTTATCATCATTGCGTCTTTATTATCTGGAGAAGAGTTGCTGCGGAAAATTGTCTATTATCATCATTGCATCTTTATTAACTGGAGAATAGTTGCTGCTGAGCATTGTTTTTATAATCACTGCGTCTTTATTATCTGGAGAATAGTTGCTGCAGAACATTGTTTTTTATCATCATTGGGTCTTTTTTATCTGGAGAAGAGTTGCTGCTGAACATTGTCTTTGATCATCATTGGGTCTTTTTTAACTGGAGAGGAGTTGCTGCTGAACATTGTCTTCTATCATCATTGCGTCTTGATTAACTGCAGAAGAGTTGCTCCTGAACATTGTTTTTTATCATCATTGGGTCGTTATTATCTGGAGAACAGTTGCTGGGGAACATTGTTTTTTATCGTCATTGCGTCGTTATTAACTGGAGAAGAGTTGCTGCTAAACATTGTCTTTTAACGTCATTGGGTCTTTATTACTGGAGAAGAGTTGCTGCTGAACATTGTCTTTTATCGTCATTGCGTCGTTATTAACTGGAGAAGAGTTGCTGCTAAACATTGTCTTTTAACGTCATTGGGTCTTTATTACTGGAGAAGAGTTGCTGCTGAACATTGTTTTTTATCATCATTGGGTCTTTTTTATCTGGAGAGGAGTTGCTGGGGAACATTGTTTTTTATCGTCAGTGCGTCGTTATTAACTGGAGAAGAGTTGCTGCTAAACATTGTTTTTTATCATCATTTGGTCGTTATTATCTGGAGAACAGTTGCTGCTGAACATTGTCTTTTATCATCATTGCGTCTTCATTATCTGGAGAATAGTTACTGCTGAACATTGTCTTTTAACGTCATTGGGTCTTTCTTAGCTAGAGAATAGTTGCTGCTAAACATTGTTTTTTATCATCATTGGGTCGTTATTATCTGGAGAACAGTTGCTGCTGAACATTGTCTTTTATCATCATTGCGTCTTCATTATCTGGAGAATAGTTACTGCTGAACATTGTTTTTTATCATCATTGCGTCTTTATTAGCTAGAGAAGAGTTGTTGCTGAACATTGTCTTTTATCGTCATTGGTTCTTTATAACTGCAGAGGAGTTGCTGCTGAACCTTGTTCTTCATCATCATTGGGTCTTTATTAACTGGGGAAGAGTTGCGCTACTGAAAATTGTTTTTTAGCGTCATTGAGTCTTTATTACTGGAGAAGGGTTGCTGCAGAACATTGTCTTTTATCATGTTTGCGTCTTTATTACTGGAGAAGAGTTGCTGCTGAACATTGTCTTTTATCTTCATTGCGTCTTCATTAACTGGAGAATAGTTGCTGCTGAACATTGTCTTTTATCATCCTTGGGTCTTTATTATCTAGAGAAAAGTTGCTGCTGAACATTGTCTTTTATCATCATTGCGTCTTTATTAACTGGAGAAGAGTTGCTGCTGAACATTGTTTTTTATCGTCACTGCGTTGTTATTAGCTCCAGGTGAGTTGCTGCTAAACATTTTCTTTTATCGTCACTGGGTCTTTTTTACTGGTGAAGAGTTGCTGCTCAATATTGTGTTCTATCATAATTGCGTCTTGATTAACTGAAGAAGAGTTGCTGCTGAACATTGTCTTCTTTCATAATTGCGTCTTAATTAACTGGAGAGGAGTTGTTGCTGAGCATTGTCTTTTATCGTCTTTGGGTCTTTATTACTGGAGAGGAGTTGCTGCTGAACATTGTCTTGTATCATCATTGCGTCTTTATTATCTGGAGAAGAGTTGCTGCTGAACATTGTCTTGATCATCATTGGGTCTTTTTTCACTGGAGAGGAGTTGCTGCTGAACATTGTCTTCTATCATCATTGCGTCTTGATTAACTGCAGAAGAGTTGCTCCTGAACATTGTTTTTTATCATCATTGGGTCGTTATTATCTGGAGAACAGTTGCTGCGGAACATTGATTTTTATCGTCATTGCGTCGTTATTAACTGGAGAAGAGTTGCTGCTAAACATTGTCTTTTAACGTCATTGGGTCTTTATTACTGGAGAAGAGTTGCTGCTGAACATTGTCTTTTATCATCATTGCGTCTTCATTATCTGGAGAATAGTTACTGCTGAACATTATCTTTTATCGTCATTGTGCCTTTACTACAGGAAAAGTGTTGCTGCTGAGCATTGTCTTTTATTATCATTGCGTCTTTATTAGCTAGAGAAGAGTTGTTGCTGAACATTGTCTTTTATCGTCATTGGTTCTTTTTTGCTGGGAAAGAGTGGCTGCTCAACATTATCTTTTATCGTCATTGCCTCTTTATTAACTAAAAAAGAGTCGCTGCTGAACCTTGTTTTTCATCATCATTGGGTAATTATTAACTGGAGAGGAGTTGCTCCTGAACATTGTTCTTTATCACCATTGGGTCTCTATTATTTGGAGAGGAGTTCCTGCTGAACATTGTCTTTTATCACCCTTGGGTCTTTATTATCTGGAGAAAAGTTGCTGCTGAACATTGTTCTTTATCATCATTGGATCTTTATTAACTGGAGAGGAGTTGCTGCTGAACATTGTCTTTTATCGTCTTTGGGTCTTTATTAACTGGAGAAGGGTTGCTGTTGAACATTGTCTTCTATCATCATTGCGTCTTGATTAACTGGAGAAGAGGTTCTCCTGAACATTGTTCTTTATCATCATTGGGTCTTTATTATCTGGAGAATAGTTGCTGCTGAACATTGTTATTTATCGTCATTGCGTTGTTATTAGCTGCAGATGAGTTGTTGCTAAACATTTTCTTTGATCGTCATTGGGTCCTTTTTACTGGTGAAGAGTTGCTGCTCAATATTGTGTTCTATCATAATTGCGTCTTGATTAACTGAAGAAGAGTTGCTGCTGAACATTGTCTTCTTTCATCATTGCGTCTTAATTAACTGGAGAGGAGTTGCTGCTGAGCATTGTCTTTTATCGTCTTTGGGTCTTTGTTACTGGAGGAGAGTTGCTGCTAAACATTGTCTTTTATCATGTTTCCGTCTTTATTACTGGAGAAGAGTTGGTGCTGAACATTGTCTTATATCGTCATTGGGTCTTTATTACTGGAGAGGAGTTGCTGCTGAACATTGTCTTTTATCATCATTGCGTCTTTGATATCTGGAGAAGAGTTGCTGCGGAAAATTGTCTATTATCATCATTGCGTCTTTATTAACTGGAGAATAGTTGCTGCTGAGCATTGTTTTTATAATCACTGCGTCTTTATTATCTGGAGAAGAGTTGTTGCTGAACATTGTCTTTTATCATCATTGCGTCTTTGTTATCTGGAGAAGAGTTGCTGCGGAAAATTGTCTATTATCATCATTGCGTCTTTATTAACTGGAGAATAGTTGCTGCTGAGCATTGTTTTTATAATCACTGCGTCTTTATTATCTGGAGAAGAGTTGCTCCTGAACATAGTTTTTTATCATCATTGGGTCGTTATTATCTGGAGAACAGTTGCTGGGGAACATTGTTTTTTATCGTCATTGCGTCGTTATTAACTGGAGAAGAGTTGCTGCTAAACATTGTCTTTTAACGTCATTGGGTCTTTATTACTGGAGAAGAGTTGCTGCTGAACATTGTCTTTTATCGTCATTGCGTCGTTATTAACTGGAGAAGAGTTGCTGCTAAACATTGTCTTTTAACGTCATTGGGTCTTTATTACTGGAGAAGAGTTGCTGCTGAACATTGTTTTTTATCATCATTGGGTCTTTTTTATCTGGAGAGGAGTTGCTGGGGAACATTGTTTTTTATCATCATTGGGTCGTTATTATCTGGAGAACAGTTGCTGCGGAACATTGATTTTTATCGTCATTGCGTCGTTATTAACTGGAGAAGAGTTGCTGCTAAACATTGTCTTTTAACGTCATTGGGTCTTTATTACTGGAGAAGAGTTGCTGCTGAACATTGTCTTTTATCATCATTGCGTCTTCATTATCTGGAGAATAGTTACTGCTGAACATTATCTTTTATCGTCATTGTGCCTTTACTACAGGAAAAGTGTTGCTGCTGAGCATTGTCTTTTATTATCATTGCGTCTTTATTAGCTAGAGAAGAGTTGTTGCTGAACATTGTCTTTTATCGTCATTGGTTCTTTTTTGCTGGGAAAGAGTGGCTGCTCAACATTATCTTTTATCGTCATTGCCTCTTTATTAACTAAAAAAGAGTCGCTGCTGAACCTTGTTTTTCATCATCATTGGGTAATTATTAACTGGAGAGGAGTTGCTCCTGAACATTGTTCTTTATCACCATTGGGTCTCTATTATCTGGAGAGGAGTTCCTGCTGAACATTGTCTTTTATCACCCTTGGGTCTTTATTATCTGGAGAAAAGTTGCTGCTGAACATTGTTCTTTATCATCATTGGATCTTTATTAACTGGAGAGGAGTTGCTGCTGAACATTGTCTTTTATCGTCTTTGGGTCTTTATTAACTGGAGAAGGGTTGCTGTTGAACATTGTCTTCTATCATCATTGCGTCTTGATTAACTGGGAAGAGGTTCTCCTGAACATTGTTCTTTATCATCATTGGGTCTTTATTATCTGGAGAATAGTTGCTGCTGAACATTGTTATTTATCGTCATTGCGTTGTTATTAGCTGCAGATGAGTTGTTGCTAAACATTTTCTTTGATCGTCATTGGGTCCTTTTTACTGGTGAAGAGTTGCTGCTCAATATTGTGTTCTATCATAATTGCGTCTTGATTAACTGAAGAAGAGTTGCTGCTAAACATTGTCTTCTTTCATCATTGCGTCTTAATTAACTGGAGAGGAGTTGCTGCTGAGCATTGTCTTTTATCGTCTTTGGGTCTTTGTTACTGGAGGAGAGTTGCTGCTAAACATTGTCTTTTATCATGTTTCCGTCTTTATTACTGGAGAAGAGTTGGTGCTGAACATTGTCTTATATCGTCATTGGGTCTTTATTACTGGAGAGGAGTTGCTGCTGAACATTGTCTTTTATCATCATTGCGTCTTTATTATCTGGAGAAGAGTTGCTGCGGAAAATTGTCTATTATCATCATTGCGTCTTTATTAACTGGAGAATAGTTGCTGCTGAGCATTGTTTTTATAATCACTGCGTCTTTATTATCTGGAGAATAGTTGCTGCTGAACATTGTTTTTTATCATCATTGGGTCTTTTTTATCTGGAGAAGAGTTGCTGCTGAACATTGTCTTTGATCATCATTGGGTCGTTTTTAACTGGAGAGGAGTTGCTGCTGAACATTGTCTTCTATCATCATTGTGTCTTGATTAACTGCAGAAGAGTTGCTCCTGAACATTGTTTTTTATCATCATAGGGTCGTTATTATCTGGAGAACAGTTGCTGGGGAACATTGTTTTTTATCGTCATTGCGTCGTTATTAACTGGAGAAGAGTTGCTGCTAAACATTGTCTTTTAACGTCATTGGGTCTTTATTACTGGAGAAGAGTTGCTGCTGAACATTGTCTTTTATCGTCATTGCGTCGTTATTAACTGGAGAAGAGTTGCTGCTAAACATTGTCTTTTAACGTCATTGGGTCTTTATTACTGGAGAAGAGTTGCTGCTGAACATTGTTTTTTATCATCATTGGGTCTTTTTTATCTGGAGAGGAGTTGCTGGGGAACATTGTTTTTTATCGTCAGTGCGTCGTTATTAACTGGAGAAGAGTTGCTGCTAAACATTGTTTTTTATCATCATTGGGTCGTTATTATCTGGAGAACAGTTGCTGCTGAACATTGTCTTTTATCATCATTGCGTCTTCATTATCTGGAGAATAGTTACTGCTGAACATTGTCTTTTAACGTCATTGGGTCTTTATTACTGGAGGAGAGTTGCTGCTAAACATTGTCTTTTATCATGTTTCCGTCTTTATTACTGGAGAAGAGTTGGTGCTGAACATTGTCTTTTATCATGTTTCCGTCTTTATTACTGGAGAGGAGTTGCTGCTGAACATTGTCTTTTATCATCATTGCGTCTTTATTATCTGGAGAGGAGTTGCTGCTGAACATTGTCTTTTATCATCATTGCGTCTTTATTATCTGGAGAAGAGTTGCTGCGGAAAATTGTCTATTATCATCATTGCGTCTTTATTAACTGGAGAATAGTTGCTACTGAGCATTGTTTTTATAATCACTGCGTCTTTATTATCTGGAGAATAGTTGCTGCTGAACATTGTTTTTTATCATCATTGGGTCTTTTTTATCTGGAGAAGAGTTGCTGCTGAACATTGTCTTTGATCATCATTGGGTCTTTTTTAACTGGAGAGGAGTTGCTGCTGAACATTGTCTTCTATCATCATTGCGTCTTGATTAACTGCAGAAGAGTTGCTGCTAAACATTGTCTTTTAACGTCATTGGGTCTTTATTACTGGAGAAGAGTTGCTGCTGAACATTGTCTTTTATCATCATTGCGTCTCCATTAACTGGAGAATAGTTGCTGCTGAACATTGTCTTTTATCATCATTGGGTCTTTATTAACTGGAAAAGAGTTGCTCCTGAGCATTGTCTTTTATTATCATTGCGTCTCCATTAACTGGAGAAGAGTTGCTGCTGAACATTGTCTTTTATCTTCATTGCGTCTTCATTAACTGGAGAATAGTTGCTGCTGAACATTGTCTTTTATCATCCTTGGGTCTTTATTATCTGGGGAAAAGTTGCTGCTGAACATTGTCTTTTATCATCATTGCGTCTTTATTAACTGGAGAGGAGTTGCTCCTGAACATTGTTCTTTATCACCATTGGGTCTTTATTATCTGGAGAGGAGTTCCTGCTGAACATTGTCTTTTATCGTCTTTGGGTCTTTATTAACTGGAGAAGGGTTGCTGTTGAACATTGTCTTCTATCATCATTGCGTCTTGATTAACTGGAGAAGAGGTGCTCCTGAACATTGTTCTTTATCATCATTAGGTCTTTATTATCTGGAGAACAGTTGCTGCGGAACATTGATTTTTATCGTCATTGCGTCGTTATTAACTGAAGAAGAGTTGCTGCTAAACATTGTCTTTTAACGTCATTGGGTCTTTATTACTGTAGAAGAGTTGCTGCTGAACATTGTCTTTTATCATCATTGCGTCTTCATTATCTGGAGAATAGTTACTGCTGAACATTGTCTTTTATCGTCATTGTTCCTTTACTACTGGAAAAGTGTTGTTGCTGAGCATTGTCTTTTATTATCATTGCGTCTCCATTAACTGGAGAATAGTTGCTGCTGAACATTGTCTTTTATCATGATTGGGTCTTTATTAACTGGAAAAGAGTTGCTCCTGAACATTGTCCTTTTCATTCATTGCGTCTTTATTAACTTGAGAAGAGTTGCTGCTGAACATTGTTTTTTATCATCATTGCGTCATTATTAGCTAGAGAAGAGTTGTTGCTGAACATTGTCTTTTATCGTCATTGGTTCTTTTTTGCTGGGAAAGAGTGGCTGCTCAACATTATGTTTTATCGTCATTGCCTCTTTATTAACTAAAAAAGAGTCGCTGCTGAACCTTGTTTTTCATCATCATTGGGTAATTATTATCTGGAGAGGAGTTCCTGCTGAACATTGTCTTTGATCACCCTTGGGTCTTTTTTACTGGTGAAGAGTTGCTGCTCAATATTGTGTTCTATCATATTTGCGTCTTGATTAACTGAAGAAGAGTTGCTGCTGAACATTGTCTTTGATCATCATTGGGTCTTTTTTAACTGGAGAGGAGTTGCTGCTGAACATTGTCTTCTATCATCATTGCGTCTTGATTAACTGCAGAAGAGTTGCTCCTGAACATTGTTTTTTATCATCATTGGGTCGTTATTATCTGGAGAACAGTTGCTGCGGAACATTGTTTTTTATCGTCATTGCGTCGTTATTAACTGGAGAAGAGTTGCTGCTAAACATTGTCTTTTAACGTCATTGGGTCTTTATTACTGGAGAAAAGTTGCAGCTGAACATTGTCTTTTATCATCATTTCGTCTTCATTATCTGGAGAATAGTTACTGCTGAACATTGTCTTTTATCGTCATTCTGCCTTTACTAATGGAAAAGTGTTGCTGCTGAGCATTGTCTTTTATTATCATTGCGTCTTTATTAGCTAGAGAAGAGTTGTTGCTGAACATTGTCTTTTATCGTCATTGGTTCTTTTTTGCTGGGAAAGAGTGGCTGCTCAACATTATTTTTTATCGTCATTGCCTCTTTATTAACTAAAAAAGAGTCGCTGCTGAACCTTGTTTTTCATCATCATTGGGTAATTATTAACTGGAGAGGAGTTGCTCTTGAACATTGTTTTTTATCACCATTGGGTCTTTATTATCTGGAGAGGAGTTGCTCCTGAACATTGTTTTTTATCATCATTGCGTCTTCATTATCTGGAGAAAAGTTGCTGCTGAACATTGTCTTTTATCATGATTGGGTCTTTATTAACCGGAAAAGAGTTGCTCCTGAACATTGTCCTTTTCATTCATTGCGTCTTTATTAACTTGAGAAGAGTTGCTGCTGAACATTGTTTTTTATCATCATTGCGTCTTTATTAGCTAGAGAAGAGTTGTTGCTGAACATTGTCTTTTATCGTCATTGGTTCTTTTTTGCTGGGAAAGAGTGGCTGCTCAACATTATCTTTTATCGTCATTGCCTCTTTATTAACTAAACAAGAGTCGCTGCTGAACCTTGTTTTTCATCATCATTGGGTCTTTTTTAACTGGAGAAGAGTTGCTGCTGAACATTGTCTTCTATCATCATTGCGTCTTGATTAACTGGAGAAGAGTTGCTCCTGAACATTGTTTTTTATCATCATTGGGTCGTTATTATCTGGAGAACAGTTGCTGCGGAACTTTGTTTTTTATCGTCATTGCGTCGTTATTAACTGGAGAAGAGTTGCGGCTAAACATTGTCTTTTATCGTAAATTGGGTCTTTATTACTGGAGAAAAGCTGCTGCTAAACACTGTCTTTCATCATCCTTGGGTCTTTATTATCTGGAGAAAAGTTGCTGCTGAACAATGTCTTTTATCATCATTGCGTCTTTATTAACTGGAGAAGAGTTGCTGCTGAACATTGTTTTTTATCGTCATTGCGTCGTTATTAGCTGGAGATGAGTTGCTGCTGAACATTGTCTTTTATCGTCATTGGGTCTTTTTTACTTGTGAAGAGTTGCTGCTGAACATTGTCTTTTATCTTCATTGCGTCTTCATTAACTGGAGAATAGTTGCTGCTGAACATTGTCTTTTATCATCATTGCGTCTTTATTAACTGGAGAATAGTTGCTGCTGAGCATTGTTTTTTATAATCAATGCGTCTTTATTATCTGGAGAATAGTTGCTGCTGAACATTGTTTTTTATCATCATTGGGTCTTCTTTATCTGGAGAAGAGTTGCTGCTGAACATTGTCTTTTATCATCATTTCCTCTTTATTAACTGGAGAGGAGTTGCTGCTGAACATTGTTTTTTATCATTATTGGGTCGTTATTATCTGGAGAACAGTTGCTGCGGAACATTGTCTATTATCATCATTGCGTCTTTATTAACTGGAGAATAGTTGCTGCTGAGCATTGTTTTTTATAATCAATGCGTCTTTATTATCTGGAGAATAGTTGCTGCTGAACTTTGTTTTTTATCATCATTGGGTCTTCTTTATCTGGAGAAGAGTTGCTGCTGAACATTGTCTTTGATCATCATTGGGCCTTTTTTAACTGGAGAAGAGTTGCTGCTGAACAATGTCTTCTATCATCATTGCGTCCTGATTAACTAAAGAAGAGTTGCTCCTGAACATTGTTTTTTATCATCATTGGGTCGTTATTATCTGGAGAACAGTTGCTGCGGAACATTGTTTTTTATCGTCATTGCGTCGTTATTAACTGAAGAAGAGCTGCGGCTAAACATTGTCTTTTATCATCATTGCGTCTTCATTATCTGGAAAATAGTTAATGCTAAACATTGTTTTTTATCGCCATTGTGCCTTTACTACTGGAAAAGTGTTGCTGCTGAGCATTGTCTTTTATTATCATTGCGTCTCCAGTAACTGGAGAATAGTTGCTGCTGAATATTGTCTTTTATCATCATTGCGTTTTTATTAATTGGAAAGGAGTTGCGGCTGAACATTGTTTTTTATCGTCATTGCGTCGTTATTAACTGGAAAAGAGTTGCTGCTAAACATTGTCTTTCATCGTCATTGGGTCTTTATTACGGGAGAAAAGCTGCTGCTGAACATTGTCTTTCATCATCCTTGGGTCTTTATTATTTGGAGAAAAGTTGCTGCTGAACATTGTATTTTACCATCATTGGGTCTTTGTTAATGGAGGAGAGTTGCGGCTGAACATTTCCTTTTAACATGTTTGCGTCTTTATTACTGGAGAAGAGTTGCTGCTGAACATTGTCTTTTATCTTCATTGCGTCTTCAGTAACTGGAGAATAGTTGCTGCTGAACATTGTCTTTTATCATCATTGCGTCTTTATTAGCTGGAAAAGAGTTGTTGCTGAACATTGTATTTTATCTTCATTGCGTCTTCATTAACTGGAGAATAGTTGCTGCTGAACATTGTCTTTTATCATCATTGCGTCTCTATTTGCTGGAGAAGAGTTGTTGCTGAACATTGTTTTTGATCGTCATTGGGTCTTTTTTGCTGGAGAAGACTTTCTGCTCAACATTATCTTTTATCGTCATTGGGTCTTTATTATCTGGAGAAAAGATACTGCTGAACATTGTCTTTTATCGTCATTGGCTCTTTATAACTGGAGAAGAGTTGCTGCTGAACCTTGTTCTTCATCATCATTGGGTCTTTATTAACTGGGGAAGAGTTGCGCTACTGAAAATTGTTATTTAGCGTCATTGAGTCCTTATTACTGGAGAAGGGTTGCTGCAGAACATTGTCTTTTATCATGTTTGTGTCTTTATTACAGGAGAAGAGTTGCTGCTGAACATTGTCTTATATCGTCATTGTGTCTTTATTATCTGGAGAAAAGTTGCTGCTGAACATTGTATTTTATCTTCATTGCGTCTTCATTAACTGGAGAATAGTTGCTGCTGAACATTGTCTTTTATCATCATGGCGTCTTTATTAGCTAGAGAAGAGTTGTTGCTGAACATTGTCTTTTATCGTCATTGGTTCTTTTTTGCTGGGAAAGAGTGGCTGCTCAACATTATCTTTTATCGTCATTGCCTCTTTGCTAACTAAAAAGGAGTCGCTGCTGAACCTTGTTTTTCATCATCATTGGGTAATTATTAACTGGAGAGGAGTTGCTCCTGAACATTGTTCTTTATCACCATTGGGT
This sequence comes from Sanderia malayensis, assembly GCA_013076295.1. Classification (NCBI taxonomy): domain Eukaryota; kingdom Metazoa; phylum Cnidaria; class Scyphozoa; order Semaeostomeae; family Pelagiidae; genus Sanderia; species Sanderia malayensis. The sequence goes on along the minus strand of RQOL01000654.1, from coordinate 51,061 downwards.
CTTTATTATCTGGAGAGGAGTTCCTGCTGAACATTGTCTTTTATCACCCTTGGGTCTTTATTATCTGGAGAAAAGTTGCTGCTGAACATTGTTCTTTATCATCATTGGATTTTTATTAACTGGAGAGGAGTTGCTGCTGAACATTGTCTTTTATCGTCTTTGGGTCTTTATTAACTGGAGAAGGGTTGCTGTTGAACATTGTCTTCTATCATCATTGCGTCTTGATTAACTGGAGAAGAGGTGCTCCTGAACATTGTTCTTTATCATCATTAGGTCTTTATTATCTGGAGAACAGTTGCTGCGGAACATTGATTTTTATCGTCATTGCGTCGTTATTAACTGAAGAAGAGTTGCTGCTAAACATTGTCTTTTAACGTCATTGGGTCTTTATTACTGTAGAAGAGTTAGTAGGAGATGAAGTGCGTGTCCGAGCCCACCTGGCGCACGCATGCGCAGTAGAAGTTTTATTTTATTTTAGTGTTAAGATCACGCATGCGCGAGAGTCTTCGAGAATGAACAGTAAAAATATCGAAAACGAAACGAAGGTTGTGGAAAGTTAGTTTGAAGTTGCAAAACATCGCCAAAGCTGATAAAAACCCATAAAAAGCTTAATAACTAAAAAACGGTTTTGTTTATAAAAAATTTTTACAGCAATAAAAAGAAAATCTCTTGATTATATTGAATGAATTATTTCATATTTTTCATGCACTTATAAGATGATAAGAATTTGTTAAGTAAATCGCAAGAAAACACAAAAATTTCGAGGAACTGGCAAATTCACGTTCTCGGCTCGAGATTGAATTCAAAGAACCAATCAGAAACTTTCGAATGCGGCGTTCGAATGTACGCGTCAAATCTCTGTCATGAGAAATGGGAAATCAGAAATTTCTAGAACTTTTCCGAGGGGAAATCCCCTGACGTCACATTGAAAAATTTTTCTATTAACAGAAAATCTCTGCAATCTGATTGGCTGATAGCCAAGATTTCGAGTCACTTTAAAACAAAACTTGAAATGGACATTATTCAAAACAAAATGTGCAAGCTGTTGAAGAAACTATTTTAACACGTTTCAAGAAGAAAGACGCCATGAAAAAGAGGCCATTTTCTACATTAGCAAACAATAATATCTAAACCTTTTTATAAGCATTGTTATATCCTACTATATGGAAATGCTGGAGTACTATTAAATGTTTGTTCATACACTGCAGCATCCTCAGAATCACTAGCTTCCTCTTCTTCGTCATTCTTTGCTTGACGTATGATGAGATATTTTCTTTTCTCAATAGCATAATCTAAGGCCTCTTGCATATCCATATCATCTTCCCTTTGGGCTTTTTGCATCGTTGCTATAACTGCAGTTACAACAGCATCATTTTCAAAACTTCTATTATATAAAAATCTACGTCTGAAAACTTGCAATATGTTTTCATCTTCATCCACTTCCTTACGCATAGAAGGCCATACATTCCCTAAAGGAAGATCCTCATCAGTGTTGACAGTTTCATCATTATCATGATCACTTTCAACTTCTATCTCATCATCTGAGTCAGACTCTTCACTGCTCTCCTCGTGCATCTCTTCTTCATGTCGTGCAACATTACTTTTATACTTGGAAGAAAATTCACATTGATCACATTTATACTGACTCATGGCTAGCTGGTTACTTATAATTACCAACTAACTCTTAAATCCCTGAATTCTAGAGTCTCAACTCGCTTGATTTTATAGATAAGTTCCTCCATTCAATATGATACGGGAGAGGGACTGAACGATATTTCCGAATAAACAAAACTTAATCCTTGGATAATGCTAACTAATCCTGTTTAATGACTACTCCATTCTAGCTAATCATTCCTAGTCATTACCTTCTCAATACTTGATCCTCAATACATCCTTGATTATCATTCCTAATCATTACCTGATCATTAGTTGATCCTTCACTGACCCTTACTAATCCTTACCAATCATACCTTTTCATTACCTGATCATTAGTAGATCCTTAACTGATCCTTGCTAGTCCTTATCAATCTTTCCTAATCATCATCTGATCATCAGTAGATCCTTAACTGATCCTTGATAATCCTTACAGTCATTCATAATCATTACTGATCATCAGTTGATCTTTAACTGATCCTTTCTAATCCTAACTAATCATTCCTAATCATTACCTTATCATTACTTGATCCTTAACTGATCCTCACTAATCCAAACTATTCATTCCTAATCATTACCTTATCCTTACTTGATCCTCACTAATCCTAACTAATCATAATTAATCATTCCTAATCATTACCTTATCATTACTTGATCCTTAAATGATCCTCACTAATCCTAACTAATCATTCCTAATCATTACCTTATGATTACTTGATCCTTAACTGATCCTCGCTAATCCTAACTAATCATTCCTAATCATTACCTTATCATTACTTGATCCTTAACTGACCCTTACTAATCCTAACTAATCATTCCTAATCATTACCTTATCATTACTTGATCCTTAACTGATCCTTTCTAATCCTAACTAATCATTCCTAATCATTACCTTATCATTACTTGATCCTTAACTGATCCTTTCTAATCCTAACTAATCATTCCTAATCATTACCTTATCATTACTTGATCCTTAAATGATCCTTTCTAATCCTAACTAATCATTCCTAATCATTACCTTATCATTACCTGATCCTTAACTGATCCTTTCTAATCCTAACTAATCATTCCTAATCATTACCTTATCATTACTTGATCTTTTACTGATCCTCACTAATCCTAACTAATCATTCCTAATCATTAACTTCTCATTACTTGATCCTTAACTGATCCTCACTAATCCTAACTAATCATTCCTAATCATTATCTTATCATTACTTGATCCTTAACTGATCCTTACTAATCCTAACTAATCATTCCTAATCATTACCTTATCATTACTTGATCCTTAACTGATCCTTTCTAATCCTAACTAATCATTCCTAATCATTACCTTATCATTACTTGATCCTTAACTGATCCTTTCTAATCCTAACTAATCATTCCTAATCATTACCTTATCATTACTTGATCCTTAAATGATCATTTCTAATCCTAACTAATCATTCCTAATCATTACCTTATCATTACTTGATCCTTAACTGATCCTTTCTAATCCTAACTAATCATTCCTAATCATTACCTTATCATTACTTGATCCTTAACTGATCCTTACTAATCCTAACTAATCATTCCTAATCATTACCTTATCATTACTTGATCCTTAACTGATCCTTACTAATCCTAACTAATCATTCCTAATCATTACCTTATCATTACTTGATCCTTAACTGATCCTTTCTAATCCTAACTAATCATTCCTAATCATTACCTTATCATTACTTGATCCTTAACTGATCCTTACTAATCCTAACTAATCATTCCTAATCATTACCTTATCATTACTTGATCCTTAACTGATCCTTTCTAATCCTAACTAATCATTCCTAATCATTACCTTATCATTACTTGATCCTTAAATGATCCTTTCTAATCCTAACTAATCATTCCTAATCATTACCTTATCATTACTTGATCCTTAACTGATCCTTGCCAATCCTAACCAATCATACTTAATCATTAGCAGATCATCAGTTGATCCTCAACTGATCCTTACGAATCCTTACTAATCATTCTTAATTATTATCAGGTCATCAGTTGATCCTTAGCTGATCCTCACCAATCCTTACCAATCATACATAATCATTACCTGATCATCAGTAGATCTTTTACTGATCCTTGATAATCCTAGCCAATCATACCTAATCATTAGCTGATCACGAGTTCATCCTTAACTGATCCTCAGTGATCCTTATAGTCATTCATAGTCATTACTGGTCATCAGTTGATCCTTGGCTGATCCTCACCAATCCTTACCAATCATACATAATCATTACCTGATCATCAGTTGATCCTTAGCTGATCCTCATTAATCCTTACCAATCATACTTAATCATTAGCAGATCATCAGTAGATCCTTAACTGATCCTTGATAATCCTTACAGTCATTCATAATCATTACTGATCATCAGTTGATCTTTAACTGATCCTTTCTAATCCTAACTAATCATTCCTAATCATTACCTTATCATTACTTGATCCTTAACTGATCCTCACTAATCCAAACTATTCATTCCTAATCATTACCTTATCCTTACTTGATCCTCACTAATCCTAACTAATCATAATTAATCATTCCTAATCATTACCTTATCATTACTTGATCCTTAAATGATCCTCACTAATCCTAACTAATCATTCCTAATCATTACCTTATGATTACTTGATCCTTAACTGATCCTCGCTAATCCTAACTAATCATTCCTAATCATTACCTTATCATTACTTGATCCTTAACTGATCCTTACTAATCCTAACTAATCATTCCTAATCATTACCTTATCATTACTTGATCCTTAACTGATCCTTACTAATCCTAACTAATCATTCCTAATCATTACCTTATCATTACTTGATCCTTAACTGATCCTTTCTAATCCTAACTAATCATTCCTAATCATTACCTTATCATTACTTGATCCTTAAATGATCCTTTCTAATCCTAACTAATCATTCCTAATCATTACCTTATCATTACTTGATCCTTAACTGATCCTTTCTAATCCTAACTAATCATTCCTAATCATTACCTTATCATTACTTGATCTTTTACTGATCCTCACTAATCCTAACTAATCATTCCTAATCATTAACTTCTCATTACTTGATCCTTAACTGATCCTCACTAATCCTAACTAATCATTCCTAATCATTACTTATCATTACTTGATCCTTAACTGATCCTTACTAATCCTAACTAATCATTCCTAATCATTACCTTATCATTACTTGATCCTTAACTGATCCTTTCTAATCCTAACTAATCATTCCTAATCATTACCTTATCATTACTTGATCCTTAACTGATCCTTTCTAATCCTAACTAATCATTCCTAATCATTACCTTATCATTACTTGATCCTTAATGATCCTTCTAATCCTAACTAATCATTCCTAATCATTACCTTATCATTACTTGATCCTTAACTGATCCTTTCTAATCCTAACTAATCATTCCTAATCATTACCTTATCATTACTTGATCCTTAACTGATCCTTACTAATCCTAACTAATCATTCCTAATCATTACCTTATCATTACTTGATCCTTAACTGATCCTTACTAATCCTAACTAATCATTCCTAATCATTACCTTATCATTACTTGATCCTTAACTGATCCTTTCTAATCCTAACTAATCATTCCTAATCATTACCTTATCATTACTTGATCCTTAACTGATCCTTACTAATCCTAACTAATCATTCCTAATCATTACCTTATCATTACTTGATCCTTAACTGATCCTTTCTAATCCTAACTAATCATTCCTAATCATTACCTTATCATTACTTGATCCTTAAATGATCCTTTCTAATCCTAACTAATCATTCCTAATCATTACCTTATCATTACTTGATCCTTAACTGATCCTTGCCAATCCTAACCAATCATACTTAATCATTAGCAGATCATCAGTTGATCCTCAACTGATCCTTACGAATCCTTACTAATCATTCTTAATTATTATCAGGTCATCAGTTGATCCTTAGCTGATCCTCACCAATCCTTACCAATCATACATAATCATTACCTGATCATCAGTAGATCTTTTACTGATCCTTGATAATCCTAGCCAATCATACCTAATCATTAGCTGATCACGAGTTCATCCTTAACTGATCCTCAGTGATCCTTATAGTCATTCATAGTCATTACTGGTCATCAGTTGATCCTTAGCTGATCCTCACCAATCCTTACCAATCATACATAATCATTACCTGATCATCAGTTGATCCTTAGCTGATCCTCATTAATCCTTACCAATCATACTTAATCATTAGCAGATCATCAGTTGGTCCTTAACTGATCCTTGCTAGTCCTTATCAATTTTTCCTAATCATCATCTGATCATCTGTTGATCCTTACTAGTCCTTACCACTCATTCCTAATCACTACCTGATCCTTAGTTGTTCCTTAACTAATCCTTACGAATCCTTACTAATCATTCTTAATCATTAACTGATCATTAGTTGTTCCTTAACAGATCCTTCTAATCCTAACTATTCATTACTAATCATAGCTAGTCATTACATAATCATTAGTTGATCTTTAACTGATCCTGGCTTTATCCATTCAACATTTATCCTTACTAATCTGACTA